>JAODKN010000108.1:84962-97036 GCA_026774425.1 Petrocephalus zakoni
AGGCAGTTCTGAAGGCGAAAGGGGGTCAAACACCGTATTAGTATGGTGTTCCTAATAATCTTTTAGGTGAGTGTACATACCGCTTGTAACGTCAGTCTCCTTTGAGCATAAGCGTCTGCTCACTAACTTCCCGATGAACCACCTGAACTGTTTTACAAACCAAGTAATTTTGCAGTTTGATTTGCAGGGACAAAACTAATCGTTCCTTAAAATCAACATAGATCAATATACGGTGAACTTAATGATATCAGACACTACCGTGACGTAATTTAACCAAGATCCAATGCACACATGCTGCATAGATATTGTTACAATGAAATTATTTTGTAGCATTACAATTGTTGCAGATTACTAGATTATTACTTTTTGGAATTGTTCACTTAATTTTGATTCAGGCTATGCTTCACCTTTAAAGGGGGGAAAATGTCCCCACTTCATTCTGTGGTGCTTCCTAGTGAGCACAGACTTTAAAAATAAAGCCAGTGTTTCCGGCTATGTGCCAGTGGTAGCCTGCAGCCTGCTGTCGTTTCAGTGTGCTACATACCGAGGATTTCCAGCGCTCTCCATTACTCCTGACTATAATGATGTCAACTCAAGGCTGGAACACAGACCTCGGGAGAGGAATAGGGGCCCATGGTGTTTTAAAGAACTGCTGTGTGAGATGGAGAGCCGTCGCTGAAATAGAGAGGCCGTAACGGCGCCCTGTCACTTATTTAACAGACGCACGTCTCGTCTGACTGGCCGCGCCGTGATTTGCAGTGAATAGCCTCGCTGATTACTTCCACGAAAAGATCTGTTGATGCTGTATCTTCGATCGTCCCTTCTATTATCACCTCGGTCAAATTGGTTTTTATTAATATGCAACCTAGTTGTTACAGAATGATTTCGGGGAGATTTCCCAGAGAGTGCACAGAAAAATCCAATTTGCCAATAGAGGGAAAAGAGGGAGGAAGCAAAATCCCTTTGTGCCCTGAGAATGTCTTAATTATAATCAAATTAAATGTTAACCTACATAGCTCTGCTGTCAATAAGGGTCTTATGTCTGTAAAAAAAATTTTATAATTTAGCATGAAATTTGCAGACATGGAAAATGAGCACTGGTCCAATGGCTATAAGGACCTCATTGTTTAATTAGACACGGTTGTTATGGAGCTCTGTTTAAAACATGCGGCGTGAAATGCTGTCAGCTGTTTCAGTTTTTTACTCGCCCCGGCCGGAGCTGTGAGCCCTGGGCCAGCGTTAGGAGAGCCCCCGGTGGGTGAAGTCATGCCGAACGCCGGCTGCAGCCAAACGTCCGGCGGCAGGAGCTGTCCGCGTGATGGAGCGTTTGCACGGAGAGGCCCTGATAGCGTGCCAGCGGGTTCAGGGACTGGATGTACCTCATCTGTCAAACCTTGCCCTAACCAGCAAACACCAGGGCCCAAAGCCTGCTTTCGAAAGGCAAACTGATTTTTAAGAGAGATAGATGAGCACAAGGCTTATCAGGTTATAGATGTCCTGTATAACAGTATGGGTAATTACACATTACCTCCGGCCCTTCACTCTGCTATAAAATACTTATGGCTGAACAGAAAAAAAAACCTGATATGGTTTGTTTTTAAGTGACTCCTGTAGCTGTAGCTTTTCTCTCTAGCGATCCTACATGGTACAAATTGGTGTATTTCAGACTAATCCCTTTTGAGAAAAGGTCAGTCACCTCACACTCACTCGTTTCAATGTAATATTATAAACCTTGGCTTGTTCACACCTCAAAGACCAGGCTGTAATTGACCATAGGGATGCTGTAAAGACTTTTGGCAGAAAATTTTAATATAATACTCAGCAGCCATAAACTCATATTATAAATAAATAAATACACTGTATATAAATACCTTTATAACTATGTGTAGTTAAGGCAACTATGCATATTTCACCTATTCTCTCACACACACACACACATATATATATACACACACATACACATATATATATACACACACATACACATATATATACAGTATATATGTGTGTGTGTGTATACGAATGGGTGAAATATGCATAGTTGCCTTAACTATTAGTGCATTCCACTTTTCCCATTTCCAATTCCTTCAGGAGAATGTCATCCCATCCTTTCTTCAATTCTGAATCTTGGACCTGGAGGAAAATGTTTCTATTGCCCTGTAGCATGCATAATTTATTCGCTGATTCCTCTGCATGACACAAGTTTTATTGCATGACATTGTATCTAGCAAGGTTACCACAGCTGTCCCCATGCTATCCCCCTGGGATTTGACACCACATTTTTTTTCCATACTCATTTCACTGCCCAACTGCTGCCCAAGGTCTCAAAACAAGGATTAGAACAGAGACAGTTAGCCTCAGGGCCACATCAACTGTGGGGAACCCAGTGTTCTTCAAGTTCCTCGTCAACTGGTGTGAAAGGTAATGCCTTATGGTGATGCATATTTTGGGAAAGTCGTCATAAAATCCCAAATAAAATGTTCATCCATGTAAAAGCACTTCACAGGAACCCAGTTTGGTTCTGATGATTCACACTCACCTACTTTCCATAAACTCGCCATTTATGTATTCTCTTTACCAGTAAGTCTATAAGCACAGCACATGGATATTGCTTTCCTTCAGTCAACTATCGGATCAATCACATCTGGAATAAATACTGAACAAGTATTTATATAATAAAGGAAAACGAAAGTTGATGAACAAGTGCGCTCGTCTACTCTTTTTCTTGTGCTTCTTTCTGTTTGGTGTGTACTTTTTACCCTTGTCCACAAATGAAAGCCCAAAATGATAAATGAACTGTTTTCAATTTTACCAAACTAAAAAAGTACCATGGTTTACTGCGAGTTACGTTGTTCAGTTAAGGGCTGACATTACATAAAGCCCAAAGATAATGTAGTTATGTCATCCGAACTTGACCAGAGTGCTTTAAGGTGAAGAGCTGGGTCTTGCGAAAGATCTTGTCGTACGTAGCAGAGCCTCAAAACCTTGGAGATTGAAGGCATCTTCTGTCAGAAGCCAAGAGAAGTCCTCGAAGGCGTAGGCCCTGTGTGCAGGTTACTCTGACGATGTAAAACATCATCAGCATGCAACTGCAAGGAGTTTGAGGAGCTCTTTCTGTCTAGACGTCAGAAGAAGACGCTCAGCATCGTTAGGGATCTGCCCAGGTTATGCACTACATATTCAAGTTGCTGCCCTCTAGAAGGTGTCATAGGTTAATTTCCTCACGCACCACAAGACTGAAAAATAGTTTCATCCCCAGGGCTGTTAAACATTGTCTGACCATCCCTCTAATGGCAGGTGCACACATGCACACAGTCATACACACATAACATTGTGCAATAGATGCATCATTTGGACTGCGCCCACTATTGTATTGCTATTATTTTAATTCTCATTACTGCTTGATACGATGTTGCTCAGTTGTATTTGTCATCTTCTGTGATTATTGCATGTCATTTGTTGTGGTTTGCCCGACTTGCACTCGTTAAATCAGGGATCACCTTCGCGATTCCATTATTTGTTGTTCTCACCAATTCAATGAAAATGAAGACGTTTCGTCTTACATTAGCAAATCTGTGCACCTATTTAAATTGTAAAGCTGCATAAAAATAGTGAAACGGAATCGTCCTTGGGTAGTTCTGCCATGTTCTCTCCTTCCCTTTTTGCACATGTGAAATCTGAGATTGCACCAATTTAGTTTCAATCTCGCTTCATTCTCAGCCTGCTATTTGATTCCCTCCTTCTCCCCTCACTGCTAATGACTTTTTTGAGGGGGAGAATCGAGCAGCCATTCCTCTTCACTTTGCAGTCTATAAGTACCATTACTCAGACCAGCTCAGGTGATTGTGTTGATCGCACACAGATCTGATAAAAACACTCAGTGTTAGATATCAACTGGCCCTTTAATTGTATCTATGCAGCTGTGCCACTGGCTGCAGCTGGATTGCTTGACAGGTATTTGCATATCGCCAGAAGCCTTCTGGGATGCACAGGAGGTGGTTTCCAAGAGACAAAACCCTAAGGATGTAGGTGTTTTGCCAGGGGTCATTGGTGTAACTACATGAGTAACGGCTTACAAAGGTTCAGTGATTGGAGGGGGGTAGTGATGTTAAATCTGTCCTGAAAAAATGTGTCAACCTGAAAATAACACTAGGCCCAAGCTCTGCTTCCTTCACAGCTTTTCTCCTGTATATGTATGTATGACTTTTCTCTTGTATATGTATGTTTGGTCTTCTACTTTAACACTCTAAATTAGGGGTGGCCAATCCTATACACAAAGTGTGTATGCAGGTCCTCGGGATGACCTTTAGATCAACGGTTCTAACCCAGATGTGACAACTCTCCGGCCAATCAGTCCTCTAATTAGTAACCAAATTAGGGAGCTGCAACGAAAACCCACATACACTACAGCCCTTTCTGGATAAGACTGCCCACCCCTGCTCTAGAGTATCTGATAAAGCTGTGCAATAAAAATAAAACAGAAATGGTATTCTTTGATGTAGGACATCTATAGGGCTCACAGACTTTTTGGTTGACCTCTGTAAACACTTTTTTTGGTGGGTAAATTAGTCAAGCTGTGAGATTTTTTTGTATTTTGTTAGTGTAATGTGATGCTGGAATACATACTGTAGATTAATACATACGGTCAATTAATTGAGTTGCTTTTCAAACTGATATCCTTGTGAGAAGCTGGGATTATTAATATTAAATTTCCCATGCTGGCCAAATGGAACGATTAGGTCACCTTACGACATGTGAATGTGCTGTTGATGTTTGTCTCTGCATCTGCTACCTTTGATATTCTACGGATTTGTTTTTAAGGTGTTTAGGGTGTCCTCTGCCTTATGCAATATGTTGCCTAACATGAGTTCTAGCCTCACAGTGAAGCTGTACGGGATTATTATTTTTAAGAAGCTGGATGATCTCCCAGTCATTAAAATGAAGTAAGCAGAGATCAGATGTTTTTTCTATGTGTTACTGTGTCCTGTGAAATGCCGAGCTCACACACGGTAAAGGATTATTGTCTGTTCCCACTCACACTGCTATTGCCGCTTCAAGGGAGGTTGTCATGGAAACTGCAACATGTCAGAATATGAGAGTCCTTAATGACTGAACAATTATTCAGACTCTGTGAGCACTTTAGGGTCAGGTGGATACACCACTACTTCGTATAAAAGGGGTAGTTTTTTTCTACCAGATCAAATGTTAGAATGTTTACGAATCCAGTCACGAACAATTACTGTGAATCATTGTCTCGGTCAAATAATTACTTTCACCCATCGTGATATAACATTTATTTTAAAAATCACGTTGACTGAATATATAATTAATCAAAATTTTTTTTTTTAAATCAGTTCAGTTCTGTAGAAAGGTGGTGAAAGTCATCCATTTATTTCATTATAATGCAGTGAATGTTCATTTCTCACCGAATAAGCTTTGAAATGCATTTTGTCCTTAGTAAGCCAGACACTTAATCCTGCTGAATGCAAAAAATCGTTATATAATATGTGCAAACGCATTGCTTGTTGTGTGTAGTTAAAAATGGAATATTTGTCCAGGGAAAGCAAGAATTTTCTTTTCAGGACCATTATTTATCCATTTGCTATAACCATTTATTTGATACGGTTATGGTGAGCCTGTAGCCTATCCAAGGAACAGCAGAGGGGATCGCGAGGGGACACCTAGGACGAGATGGCATTCTTTCATAAGGCATACAGTGACACACAAGCAATTTAGGGACAGCAATTGACCACAATATATGCCTTTTTTAAACTATGTGTGGAATGCTGAGAACCCAGGGGAACCCACTTAATATCAGGGGAAACATACAATGGACTGGGCATGGGGTTTAAGCCAAAAACTCTAGAGGTTTATGGCTACAGTAATAACCACTGAGCCTCTGCACCTCTATTACCCAACTGTCCTTAATTGTTAATATAAACATAACAATGTAGGCCTTAACCTTCCAACTCACCTTCGGCGACTTTCCCCTTCTATGTCAATTCACCAATAAATGCATAATTGGATTGCGAGTCAGTTTGTGTGTGTATATATACACAGATGCTATTGGCTGGGGGGATTATTGCCTTCCCGCCCCCACTGCTAGGCTCTGATTTGATAGAGGTAATCATTTATCCCTGATAGTTTCTGACATGCTGTCACATTGCAGCCTTTGGAAAATGAGTCTGTCGCTGACGTTTTTGTAAATGGGGCAATGGGATGATTTTCTACTCCAGTGGTTTTCAATTTAGATTAAGAAAAATTTGCGTTGTTTCCAGCAGCCTACCGAGTAAATCTTGGCACAACTGTGTAAAGAGTGTCAGAGTTGCCCTTTGCACGAGTGACCTCGGTATTCTGATGTTTAATTTTCTTTGCCACCGTAGAGGGTGGCATCGTGGTTCTGTGGGCCGCGCCATCCTTCTCACGCCTCCTGGCTTGTAGGTTCAGGCCCTACCGGGGCTCTGTGTTCAGCATTTCTGTGTTCTTTGGAAAATGGAAGGATGACTCAACATATCCAGTAGCAATATTTACATGATCCAGCACTGAGTATAACCCTGAATCATCCCATAGATTTAGACTTATCTTATTCATGAATGTTATTCAAAGGTTAATGTAAACATGTATCTAAACTGGTATTTATCATCATCATTAATAAATAATAATAATAACACCGAAAACGATAATAATGTTTAGTTAGTGGTAAGATAAGGAAAAATCCATATTTTGACTGCTACACAATGACCGTGTAATATTATATTTGAACTGAAAAGGCTTAGCTATTAATGATCTGAGGGGGTCAACCTAGTAGGATATTAATCATCACTAGTGTGGCTGTAATAAGCACACAATTACTCTGTGGTGAGTCAAGTGTGAATAATGTGTGAATAATGAGGCATAAATTTAACTAATCAGTAGCCAATTCAACTTTGTGGCATTCCTGTTATGATTTAAAGAACTTGAAAAGTAGGAAAAATACAAAAAGATATTTTAATAATTTTATTACTGACTTCTATTTTATCAAGGAGAACTAATGAACTTTATGATGTCACACTAAACAACTAAGATCTGATTAGCTGAGTGAGACGGAGCCGGCCAGGGTCAGTCGGTAACCCATCAGGTCAGTAGAGTGAATCTGTGTAGCAGCTGGCTTCCTACCCAGAAGAATGATGCGAAATTTGTTATTGCAGGGATCCAGCTGAGAGTCACAGCTGAGATTTGTGCTGAACTGAGATCTAAGCTGAAAAAACCCATCTGCACTAATTCTTTTTAAATAGGAATTTACTATGTATGTGCTAAGTCCATTCAGAATAACCAGGTAATTCCTGTTTACTCTTTGAATTATTTTGTTCATTTAATCAAATACTATATATTATAAATTATAATTACACAGCTCAAAATCAACATAGCTATGACCATTTCTTTGCGTCTTTTTAAAACTACAACACTATTTTGCACTTATAAATTCTGATTGGTAAAGACTACACAGTAAGACAGTGGCTTCCCATTCATTATGATTATGAATCACTCTATACAGTCATTTAAGTTTTTAATACGGATTCTGGTCAACATGCTTGGAGACAGTAAGGCACTGACACCTCTAATGAGAATTTCATTAACTTCATTCATCAAAACGAGAGAGGAAGCAGCATCTAATAACAGCAATTTGTTGTGTGTGGCTGCTGGAAGAAATTAGGTTGTTCTGAGGTTTGTGGTGCCACTTAGATTTGTTGTCAGTGCCCAATGGCTCCTACCTGAACATGTAACTTATGTACTAACTGAGGAATGCTTGTGCTTTGTGATTTAGTGTAACTGAACTGAACAATAAAGACAGGCCTGAAATAAAGATGCACTTAATTATTTTGTATGTTAATTTTTAATTAGTTTAATCAATTAATTTTAAGTACACAACAAATAAGTACAGTTGTCCCTCGCCACGTCGCGCTTCGACTTTTGCAGCTTCACTATATCGCGTTTGGAACGGATTAAACGTGATAAACGAGGGACGACTGTATTCCATTTATCATAACCTAATATATATCACAGTAACAGTAATTAGAACAGTAATTACCCCAAAAAATAGACAAAAGTTTTCTGTTAATCATGCTTTCGTGTATGTATGCATGTACTGTTACATTATGGAACCACAATGACTGTTGCAAAAGTAGACTTTTCCTAGCTGTGTTTGTTACCTTCCGTAACCTTATAAAAGTCCAGGCCTAGAGGGCCCTGATCTTCACCAGGTGACCAGTCACCCTGCCAGTAATTTTAATCTGTCATCAAATGAGCCATTGCAGTCAGTGGAGTCTGTTATGAGCTCACCGTCTCCACAGAATTCCCAACGCACCACTGAACCAGTGATGGGGGAAGAGGTTGCGACTGCATCGGCTGTAACACCTGTCAGCCTGTGATACCCCCCCATTTCTTTTTCCTGTCTTTATTTCATTTTTTTCTCCCCTGTCCCTCTTAACTTTGATTCACTGGCGCTCAGGTCACACTGCAGTGATGTATGACGAAGCCTGAAAGCAGGAATAGAGTGCCTGCTCTTGGACTGTAGGGTAGCATGCAGTGAAGACTCTATAAACACGTTTGTCTCTATGTTTCATTAATCTTCACAGCACTGGTATCTTATCAGCACTCGTACATCTAATTATGCAAGTTTCTGCCACGCATCCATATTCCATAACTCTTTTCCAAGCAGAGGGTCGCGGTGAGCCTGGATGCTGTCCCGAAAAGACTTATTTGTCCAGGGGGCCGCTGACGACTGACGTGATTGATTAGTAACTCTACAAACAGAAATCAGTTTCAGTGTTGAGTGTAAATTTCATAATTTTCTTTTCTAAGAATTCCCAAATTCCTAAATTTGGACCACCAGCCAAACATCGCCTTCTTTGCCCATTTTTCCATTATTATTTGTATAAATCCACTATTTAGTTTATACTTTAAGGTGATCTTTTAATTAAGCTTTCGTTTAGTGTTTTTAATCAAGTATTTGTCTAGTACCGGGATATGGAGACTCTGGAGCTTATCCTAGAATGTGTACGGCAAAATCTCATGCTATAGGCCACTTGACTTTGGACTTTGTGGAAACCGACAGGAACACCAAGAGGGCCTACAAGCTCCGCACTCAGACCAGGAGCAGGACCTGAACCCACAGCCCAGTGACTGAGTATGACACATTAAGACAGCTTACAGGTCTAGTGGATCTTATACATCAATATCGATACCCCCCCATAACCTTGTCTTGTGTGAATATATACAACAAATGAGAATTTGGAATTATTGCTCAACAGTTCCAAGAGAAATCCAGCAATAAATCTTAGGAAGTAATATTCCACCACATTAAAAATGAGTTGGGGGACAATCAGAAGAAAGATTAATTAAACCATAAAATTTATTTTAGTTCTGTATTCAGATCCTTTTAAATCTGTACAGTTGTCTATCTATTGTTTATCTATCATATCTAATTTCACTTCCTTTCTCTCTGAAGTCGGGTTTAAGATCAGGTTTAATTATTCAGTTGTTATTTTATTATAACCGAATTCTTGCAATGCAAGAAGAAGTTAAGTTTCTAATGTTTTCATAGCCTTTGCGCAGACATTATATAGTGGGATTCCCGCTAAGCGTCATACATTCCTCCTTTTCCCATAGGGCCCACCTGAACGCATTTTTCGGGAGTGGTTGTGCGAATCAATACTGGCTACTGGCCATTAACGGTGTGTTTTTATAGCGAACCACATCACGGAACGCAGTTATTTACTTCGACAGACATTTGCACGCCTATAACAGCATACAACTTTACACAAAATGATAGGCGCTACTGTGCACGACACTTAACAGAAATCGAGCCACACTAAATTATAGCGCATATCCCGTTAAATCCAGTAATGTTCATTCCACGGTTAAATAATGACTAAATCTCCCCAGTAGTGTAAATTGGCTGGAATTACGTCGCAAACGATCTTCTGTCAGTACTTCTGGGGACGCCGTGCTGGCGCCCGCATGCGGCACGGCTGATGTCGCCCTAAGCCCCGCGGTGGTGGTGCATTGGTCCGATCGTGCAGGAGCCCCCGCAGGGCTACTTACAGGATGGACGCCGCATGCAGACATGAACGGCGCTCACCGAGCCTGCATCCCTCCTGCACCCCGGCTCTGTGCCACAGTCATAATTACCTAATTACATAATGAACACATGCCTTCGTGAGAAACACCTCATTCGTCTGCAAACAAGATATGAATTATTTTGATAAATCCCCCGTTAAGTGATAGTTAAGTATTAATTTATTTTTAAATATTTTTTAACCTGTGTAAAAAAAACCGAATTACTATCGTCGCATACGCGTGGCCTCGTTGTTTTAAGCTATCCTGCCGTTTCCTATACGCTATTAACTGTACCGATATTCTTACAAAACGCCGAATGCTAAATAATTCATGTTATTTCTGCTTTATACATATTGTAATAAATTTTTAAATTATCACTGTCGGCGAGTATTTTAAATCATACCGCTATTCATGCGTTAAGTATAAAAAGGGGTGCCACAATATAAGTGATGCGCAGGGGCTGGACGCACCGGAGCCTGTTAAAGCAGTTGGTATTATTCGCATTATGCATTTTAAATGCGTTACTTATTACACCAAGGGACAGACATAATAACCTGATGTGCTGTAAAAGTAATTCAGATGTGAGAAAAGGCAATGGAATAAACAACAGTTAATAGGTTTACATCTCCAATAGGTGAATTATACCACAGATAGAATATTATTCAGCAAATAATGCAATTGTGACCATTACAATGACAAGAACGGAAACTGCATCTAACTTAAGAGTGTTCAAGTAAGGGAAACGAACCTATTAACTTTTATTTACCGGTCCCTGGCGAGAGAACTGTGAACATTTCTTAGTAATAAAGAGCTCTTGCAGGTGAAGCCTGGTTGTTTTATTTGTCACGTGAGAAGCGCATACGTCAGACAGTGGTTAGCGCACTTCACTGTATGATTACAGTACTGTACGTAAAACTGCTTCGTGTTTGGCGGTGCAATCCCACCACCAGGAGAGAGAGCTAGCGAAGCAAAGTGCCCTATTGTTGTGACCAGTAATTTGTTTACAGGGGAATTACAGTCAAAAATTGCAGGATGGTTACTGTTATTATTTGGAAATGTTATTACCTGCACCGTGTGTGGCGAAAGCTTAGTAACACTTGCGCACGAGTGTGTGAATATTGTCTGAAAACTCCTCATGACATAAATTGTGTTGAATGTGATTATTCAATTATGAATTTGTCTAATTTATAATGCACTAGAAATATTTTCATAATGCAGCACAAAGCTTCCTTAATTGTAATACTGACCATTATAATGCACTATGAAGGTATTTATAATGCATTATAGATGGCACCTTCATAGAGCATTCATAATGCATGAGAAACATGGCTATAATGTGTTATGCCTTTATATAAAAATTTATAGCCATATTTATAATATTTTATGAATGTGTTCAAATCAACATGGACTTTATAGAAAGTGTTACCATTTTTTTCTTTCTGAATTAGTCATGAAAATACTAATTTGATCAAGGATCAGACTATTTTAATTAAATACACTAGGCAACCTAATATCCTCATTGCTAACCCTAAGCATTGGGTAGTCCTCTTACGCTTGAGATATTCTGGCTTTGTATCCTTTTTTGCATTGAACAGAGAAAGAAGACAGCAGTGGATCAGTGAAATGGGAGCTGACAGTTCATTCCAGGCCTGTTGGGTTTGTTTATTCCAAGTTCCTCCCCTTGTCGCTCCCTGGAGACTGAAATGCTAGTGGGATTGCAGACTATTGACAAAGGGGCAGCTTCACATTCTGCATTAGAGCAGCAGACCCTGCTGAATTGCTTCTGAATTACCGAATTGCCTTGGTAGCAGAAGTAATGTGTCCATATAGATGGGGGGGGGGGGGGGTGCACAGAAAATTGTGTGATTTTTATGGGTAGTATGAATTTTTATTGTAATAAGTAGACTATTAAATTGAATTAATGGCAATAACGTTTTGTAATTAATGCAGGTGGTGGTTTATGAGACAGAGGCTGT
>JAODKN010000108.1:97142-109687 GCA_026774425.1 Petrocephalus zakoni
CCCCCCCCCCCCCCCCCCCCCCCCCCCCCCCCCCCCCCCCCCCCCCCCCCCCCCCCCCCCCCCGGCGCCCCCCCCCCGCACAGACAATTGTGTGCTTTTTCTGGGTAGTATGACTTGTTCTTGTAATAAGTAGACTATTCAATTGAATTCATGGCAATAACGTTTTGTAATTAATGCAGGTGGTGGTTTATGAGACAGAGGCTGTTGGATTGACAAATGTTCATACTGCCATAGGTTCACACATATCCACCATCATGAAGTAAGCATGACTGGCTTTGGGCAGGTAGGATGAACTGTCAGTATGGTCACCCTGGCACGTGTGATGCGTGTTCTGCCATAACGTCTTTTCTCCCTCCTTTCAGAACCTAATTTCTTTTTATAGCTAGTCCACCAGGGTTCTTCTGTGTTCCGTGTATACATTCCTCCATATTTGGTACATCTTATTCTAGGCAATCCTGGAGCCTATCCCAAAGGCACTTAAATCAAAATTGAATGGACTTCAATTTTTATAAGTTTAAGGAGTCAAAAATGAATAATTATTTGCCTATTATTTATATTTACAATCTCAAACCCTGCTCTTTAGGCAAATGATCCCAGCTTTGAGAAACAAAATATTCAAGACAGAGGTTTTAGTCAGGAGGCAGGAGGACGCTTTAGAACCAGAGGTTGATTAGCTGGTTTTATGCTGATTAGTTCCGTTGCCTGAGTATATGTAAAGCCGCTCCGATCTAATTGCTTTCTTGAGGGTGTACAGGTGATACGGGCAGAGGCAGGGGATGGCGGGAGAAGTAGCTATCTGCTGCCACACTGAAGGAGATCCTGCCAGCAGAGCCTAGCCCAGCGGGTCGCACAGTCATTTCATACCTTCAGGACTGTGAATTTGATTACCAGCTGTGTGCGTGGAGTTTGCATGCATCTTCCCTTCATTGTGTAGGTTTTCTTGAGATACACAGATTTTCTCCCATAGTTCAAGTTATAATTGTTTTTTCCCTGTCACGGCCTAATGTGCCCAGTGATTCCTGGGATAGGCTCCGGGCTCATCACAACTATATTTTGTATAAGTAGTTATGGAAAATGGTTTGATTTCCTTCACATGCTAAATTTTGCTCTTGGAGCAGAACTGATTACTCGAATAAGTTTGCAAATCAGCCCTTGCTTTGATGTAAATATGTGCATTTTTGATTCGTTCTTTGTTGTGGTTCTACTTAATCTTCTCAAGAGCCTTGCTCGGCTCCCTCTGGCATGTGTGTGACATCGTTTTGACATCGGGAACAGGCGGTTCTTAACACCGAGTCGCCACAGTGGAAATCCCAGGGTTCACTTGCCAACTCAATTAATTCTGCCATCATACGAATACTCCCACTCGCTGTCTTCAAACTCCATGTCCTACTGGGTTTCTAGCAGTGTGGCTCGATGCGATGCTTCCAGAAAATGGCCAAAAGAGGAAGGTTAATGAGATTTTTATAAAGTGTCAGTCGCACAGTTTAAACTAAGAGGGAATTAAGATGCATGATAATTAAAATGAATTGACCTGTGAAATGAATGTGTCCCCTCCCCGATTGCAATTGATGTACATGGTGGAAAAGATAGAGGAGACAGATCGGGGGGGTGGGGGGGGATACCGGCACAGAGATGGTGGTTGAAAGAATTAATCCTTTATCTTCAAGGTAGTTCTTTATTAGGGGTGGCTGAGGGTAAAAATGTGAGAGATTATGAATCAGGTGCACATTTTATTGCATGTCATCCATTGTTCTGTCGGCTCCATAAAAATTTTAATTTTATGCTTTTTAAAATACCTTAAACTGGGGGAAATTTTCCTAGAGGTGACCCTATTTTATGTTTCAGTGTATCTCTGGCAGCTCGCCAACTTTTTTTTTTTCTTTTTTACTAACTTGCCTGTTCATTTTATAACATGCCCAGGTATTTCATAGTCACAATCTAACTTGTATTATGGGCCAGTTTCCTGGACAAGGGTTAAACCTAGTCCTGGACTAAACTGGAATTTTGTATGGGGATTCTCCATGTTTAGTCCAGGACTAGGCTTAATCCTTGTCCACGAAACCAGCCCTATATATTAATAAATAGATAATAAAACATACCCATCTTATTTTGTTATCCGGGGTAACCGTATTTACAAGAAAAGACTGATGTAGGTTACTATATCAGTTGGTTTATCGCCATTGTGACCCTGATCAGGATAAGCAGTGAGAAGAATTTAGCAATCTGCAGCCTGGTCACTAACACAGAGAATGAGACATATTACATCGTGCACAGCGATACAGTAGTGGAGACTACAGTAGTGGAGACTCTTCAGTTTGATCCCTGCCAGGACTGGGTGATTGGTGGATGGAAAAATGAAAAGCTGAGCGGAAATGAACAAACAGTGCATGATGGTTGACGATAATTCCACTAAGGCTTAATTATCGAAGGTGTCCTGCTTTTAGTATTAAGTAGGAGCTTGGCTTCCGAGTCCCATGTCACCATGGTGTGGCACAGCTCTAGTCTTTAGGCAGATCTGAATCATGACATTTATCAATGTCCATGAAATATGGAGATGAGAGTCAATAGCATTTCCTATGTCTTGAGAAGTCATAGATGTCGCATTGCATCATCTGTACCCATATCATTTGACCTAACTTAGAGAATATTAATGAGGTCTGTGCCCCTTTAAAATGCCTTTGAAAATTTATTAGGGCACCAGCAAACAGAGGTATTTCAAATCATAATCAAATCCGCATGTTTTGGAAGAGGAGTAGAGACTTGTGGAAACTCCAAACAGCCTAGAAAGCTCTACTAATTATAATTAATTATCCAGATGGTCTTAATTGAACCCCGTTTGCAAATGCACCAGAACGAAATTTAAGGTTTTACCTCTGTCATAGAGTTAGAAGTTGATATTAGAAGAAGAGGAGTGACAGACTGAAACTGGGGATAACTACAATAATTTGTTCCCACCTGAGCTGCTCAAGGCTCAAAAATGTTTATATTTGAAAACTCCTTATTATTGCTTTGGGCTTTTTATGTAATCTGTCTGGACATACATTTCATGGGTTTGGGTCCCGCACAAAGGAGACAAAAAAGTTCAGGTTAGTGACAAATCTGTTGGAAGTCAGGAGAATGGCCAGATTCCATAACTATCAAGAAGGCCTCACGTCAACCCTTGAGGTGATTCTCAAAACAAAAAGTGATTCTCTCTGGTACTATGTTGGGGCACCGGAGAAAGTGGTTGCTGCTCTAGTAAAGGTGTGCCTCTGTTCTAGAGTATTAGGCCAAAGACTGATGTACGTGCTTTGATAGCCACTCGAGGTTAGTAACTCTGACTATGGATAGTGCTGGACAAATTCAATGCTGATTTGTATCTGAGTAAATAGAAGAAAAATTAGCAGGATTCAGAAAAACATGCTACAAACAAGAAATATACAGATTACCACCATTATAAAGTTTGTAAGTATAATAAGTTAAACCTGTATTATTGGTTGGCAGAAGCTAGTATTGTGTTTAAGGACACAACGCAGTGCCAGGTCTCTGGCTGAGTCAGGTGCTATAGCGCCATGTGCACCCCAACTATATACCTTAGTGTGTTGAAGCTTTGGTGTTTGACACACTGAAGGCGTATGACACACTGAAGTTGAGATCCAAGCCAGGAGCAAAATGCATTGCTGTGCTGTGCTGTACTAAATCATTAATCTGAGTCAAACATAAAATGCATTGCTAAATGAAATGGTGCCTGTTCCCGTGTGCTGTTGATATTAGCTGCAGCCGAGTACCGTTAAGATCCAGTGGGCCCTGGATGGTGGACCAGGAAGCAGCTGCAGACCGTTAATGAAACACTGCGTGAGCAATTGGACTCGGGGCTGGGATTGTGCGGCGCCCGCTGCTCCCCGCATCAGCCGCGGCACAATGACCCCGGGGCGCTCACATCTATTAATGTTCCTTGGTTTTATCTCATGCGCTGTTATCTTCCTCCTGCTCCGCCACGGGGGAAGTGAGAGTTCAAGTATGACTTCTGTGCATTTTTATGTTTCATTTTCGATGCTCGGTATTAAATGAAAAAAGTAGAACCAGTGCGGTGGAAAAAGTGGAAAGAAGTGAAGTAGCACATGTTCAGTGGCAGATTTTATTAACGTCTCAGTTCTTGTTAATTCTATAACGAAATTCTATAGCTTCTCTAGCTATAATTCTATAGCCGTTGAAATCAAGTTTCTCCCCCTTCTTCCTGCTGTATTTGCCAACCCATCCATAGCAAGTCATTGCAACATTTTGGCAGAAGATTGCTGGTTGCTAGGCTCACATATATCAAATTAATATCCTTGGTATGCTGCATCATTACTAGGAAACACATTTTTGTTCCTCAACCTGAGTAGTTCTGGCCTGAGCAAAGCAATGTAGTTACCATTTGGTTTAATCAACTGGGTCCCCAAATGACCAATACAATCTGTCCCAGAACCATTGTCTATAATATAATGTTCCATTTGCTAAGGAAGGTATCAGAATTGGACTCAAGCCATCTCCCAAAGCTAGAGTCCAATAGGATAAAAAAAGTAATTTTGTGGGAAAAGCAGATTTTTAAGTATTATCCTGGGATGTCCAAACATGTTTTGTTAATGAAATGTTACTTTTCTCCAAACAGACTATGAATGTTTGAACACATTTTATAAAATGAGGTTTGGAAACTCGGAAAATTAATGCAACCTAGAAAAGAAATTGGCAGTAATCTTACGGTCATACGCGTACATACTACCTCAGCGATCATAGTACATTCATCGTGAGCCAAGAGCAGAGCACGTAGGTATATTTCAGTACGCAATCAAACACATGCTTCCATTGTGTTTTAAGGTCTTCCCTCTACCGCCAGTTAAATTATGGCATAATGCAAAATTGCATAATTTGAGTGACCCTTAATGAAGTTCTGGTCCACGCTATTCCACAGTTAGTGTTTCAGTGGCAACGATTTGTTTTATCTCTTGTACTTGTATGTTTTTATTACTAAACAGTGGCAGCTATGCTTTTAAGTTCAACAAATAATGTTCCTATTACCTATTATGCTTGATTTCAACATACCATTCAAGAAATCACTCGACTGAATTGCTCACCTTGCTGCAGTACGATATAAAAAAATCCTCTGCTTTGCCACTAATTCGGGGTGCCCGTTTCTGCTTCACTTTTTGTTTTACGGTGAAATAAGAAAGCATTTTTTAATTAAAAAAGCCCTTATAGAGTGCCGCTGGACTCGCCAGTGCCAGTGCGTCCGTGTGAGGACCAAACATGGTGCTGAATTACTTGTCTCAGTCAGGGGGTCCAAAAGGGCTTTATAATGGATTAGTCTGGTGACTACAGAGGACTGAAAGCTACAGATTAGTTAAAATGCCAGTCTGTCTGAGTTACAGATGGCATGTGTATTTTTTAATTTTATGCACCGTTCCCTGTGTACTCTGGAGAAAATATATATACCCACACTTATTCATGCCTCCTGAGTAAATTTAATTAGGGTCAGCTCTGCATCCTGGTTAATCACATGCAGTGGGTGTACTTTAAAATCATAATGCAGAACCATAGTTACTTTGCCTTTGGGCTTTTCATCGCTGCATTGTTTATCGCAGAACCACCTTCCAGACGAAGGTGAGGAGCTCAGCAGACAGGCGATTAAATTAAACACTGCCTAAACTGAAAGCTTTTTCTGTTTTGCAAGCTAATGCTGTAATTCATTGAACCCGTGACAACAAAACGTTGTGTATTTATGCTTTGGATGAGCTGCCATTATAAACCTCGACAGGGAAGAGAGCCAGGCGCCCGTGATCATGTGAGGCCGTCCATTTCACACACTGTGAATTCTGTAGGTGTGGCCTTCTTCTGTAACCCCGGCTGGGATCGAGGCCTAAAAAATCTCAGACTGTTTTCCACATGGCTCAGAGCATTTAAAAAAAAAAAGAAAATATCAGATAGGGCCAGGATAATACAGAATATCTTTACTGTCATAGTACATAGTACAGCGAAACTCTGGGTGCTTTCCTACCAATGCAAAGTATTCTTAATTAATTTGAATTTATAATTGATTGATTGATTGGAATATGAAAAGTAATAATATATATAATATAGACTTATTGCCAATTTTACTAGTAAGTGTAATGAAAATACCATTTGAATATATTACATTCAACAAAATTAAGTTTTATCGTAAAGTTACGTATATTTGAAAATGTGGCTTGTGTTAGTCATATTATTGTGTACTAATCATGTTTTGTAAGTGTCTTCACTGTATTTTTTTTTACCAATATATCTGAAGTGCTGAGTGCCCCTTTTCGATCACACTAAATTTACTGAGGAGGACCCCCAGCCCCGGGTGACCCTGCCCCTCCTGGAACAGAAGCCCAGAGCCACCTACGTAAAGCGGAGTAGTGATTCATAGTGCAGAAATGCAATTATATGATCTTTTCAGCAACTGTATACATAAAAGTGTAAATTGGGAAAAGCTCCAGGGTGAATCTGATTATAATGTTGGGTCTTCAACTTTGTTACTTGTAACCCAATTTATACATATTGCACAGTGCATATTGCAAAGTGATTGAGCAGAACCCCAGTCGGGTTCCCACAAGGCTGCCATTCCATTCTCCTTCTATTAGGCATATTAAAGTATGTGTGGTTTGGGTGGTGTGGTGGCTCAGTGGGCAACCCTGTTGTCTCATAACTCCTGGATTGGGGGGTTCAAGTCCTCCTCCTGTCTATATGTGTGTGTAGGGGGGGATGTACACAATTTCCTCCAGGTACTCTGGCTTCCTCCTACAGTTGAAAGATACACCGTTATGTAATTTGGTATCTCTGAATTAGTGTTTCTCAAATCCTCTCCCAGACGGTGCACCTTTTTACTCCCTCCCAACTCTCAGGGAATTGGGACCATCGGGCGGTCCCTGAGGAATGGTTTGAGAAACACTGCTCTAAATTACACAAAGTGTGCGCTTGTTCTCTGTGATGGACAGCCGTGCTGTCGAAGGTGCTCTCCCTCCTGTGCCCTTCGCTGCCGCAGATAAGCTCCAGCGCCCTTTGGCCCATGACTCAGCATTAAAGAGATGATTGGAAGATAGGATAGTTAAAGGCTAACTGAAGCATTTTAAAAAAAGATGAAGATTGAAAGTGAGCCTTCCCACCTGTTTCAAAGCCGTCTCGTAGTTTTTTTTATGTGGATGTGCTTATTGCATTTTGCTGGAAATGCAATGGGTTACTCAAATACTTTTTACATTTGTAAACTTCTGTTCACCATACCTGAATTTCCCAAACACCCATGATTCGATATAGTTTTAACAATCAACATAGCTATTTTTATTTGGCAATATTAAAAACATGCTAAGGTGATTTGGAGCTATGAAATTGTCCATAGGTGTAACTATGTGCATGTGAATGGTGTGTATGTGCCCTGCGATGAGCTGGAGCCCCATCCTGCATTATTCCCTGCCATGTGCCTGTAGCATCTGGACACCCCCGACCTTGTATAAGACAGTCGGGTACAGAAAATAAATGGACAGGTGTCTCTATTTTCTAAGTGTAACTTAACAATTGATTCAAAGCCCCTGCCTTACCTTTTATGGCAAATATTCTTTAAATGACTGAACTTAACTGGTGTTATTTTTTTCTCCTGTAGGTACACACACATATTCCATTCATTTTTAATTTTCCCTTCAAGTAACCGATTTAATGAAAAATGTCATACTGCAGTATAATTTTAGGAAAATGTATTGACATTTGTTCAGATATGGAGTAATACTTCACTTGATTTTATTAATTCTGTATAAGACAGACTTTTAATGTTTCATGTTTGACAGCAGCAATATTATACGATTCGTCTTGTCTTGCATTTATCGATTTATATCTGGTGAATAGGACCAGATCATCACAAAGGTAGCCGGTAGCCCGACACAGGAAAACCTGGTTAATTGGGGAATACACTGTCTGAAACGTATGCTTCCATACAGGTATAGTTCCCAGACTAATTAAGCAAATAACATCCCAGCATCCCAGCTTAGGGTGATGTATAAAAATGCTTAGCTAGCCCTCTTGCCCATTGCTTTGGCTGCCAGAGTTGAAAAAAAAAAAAAAGATTTTATTAATGACCATAGGGGTATTTTGGGGGCAAATTCAGGAGCTTCAGCACTGAAGACTGCCCCACTTGCTTTTGGTCTATGCTTAGGTGCAGTGTCTGAAGTGATATAATTATGGAAGTCTGAGAGAAAGAGCAGGAGATAGAGTGGACAGAGATACATATTTTTCAACTATTATGTTTTAGTTTGAGGTAGAAGGCAAAAACAGACAAGCAGCTATGACTGAACCAATTACACATTTCAGCATAACCCACCAAAAGACAGTTTCCATCAAGCGTAGTCTATTGAGAACTAACTGTGCTATGTGGACACTGGTTTGGGTTGCATTGTGTAATGCATATCTTACGTGTAAAAAGGTACTTTTCCAGGGAAAATGGAGAAATACACAGGGACTATTTAACGCTGAGTAGTGGGTAAAGGTCACATGGTGAGATGAGTCACCATTCACTATGTTCTCAGCAGGCAGAGGAGTGTGGTACATGCTAGAATAAGCGTTGAGTGCTTATTTTCAGTAGCGGTGGGTTCTGGCAGCTCTACTGCATTTCTCAGGTATAGTTTTGGTTCTGTCGATTCCTTAGAGAGCAAGATAAATTCCAATAAATGTGAGGCCATTCTGACTGATCCTGCGGTGAATGATTTCTTTCCTGATGACATTTTTATATTTTCGGATGACAATGCCCGTATCCACAGGGATTGGTCGGTCGCGGAATTGTTTGAAGAGCCTGAAAGTGGTATTATCCTTATGCTGTGGCCAGCCCAGTTTTCAGATCTCAGGCCAGATGAACACGAATGGAGATGCCAGAGAAGGACTTTAGACCTCCAGTGTCAACAGAACTATGGTTCTTCTGCAAAAATGGCATATCATTCTTCCAGTGGAGCTCCAAACACCTGGAATCTTCGTCAAGGTGCAAGGTGTGGCAGCTCACACCGGACAGATGACTTATTAAAGGCTTTCTTTTCCTTTATTTTTGTGTATATATCTATATAGTCGGCAAAGGTTTGACGTATTATACATGTACATGTGCTACCTTTGTGCCTAACTTCCTCTTTGGAAACTACAATTCATTAAGGTAATAAATTTATCAAACTACACTACTGTGTCATAGTTTGTCCCTACAGTACATCGAAATTAAGCTATTTGCTTATGCATGTTTATAAATGATGCATCAGGGATGACTGGTGCTGATAAATGGTAAGCGTGCTGGATGACAAACAGCAATGGACTGACCCATTTATCTGGGATTTGGGCCGAGATTGTGTAGAGAAGTCTGAAAGGTGAAAATTCAAGCAAAAAAAACACCCCTGAAAACCGACTGAACAGATCAAATATGAGATAGCAGAGATTCTCTCTCGTCTGGCAGAATTGCGGTCATTCAGTTGACGATATGAGCCGGGTCCATTTAAAAAACATGGCTTGGGTTCAGTTATTCATTTTTTTTATTGCCTACGCAAAATGTGTGTTTAATGAAGACTGCCTATACTCAACCAATTTTCAGTGCAGATTATGGGCTGCCTTAGTCACTGCTTCATTTTGTAGACCAGAGTTTAATCCTAGTCCCAGGGAACCCCATATCTAAACTCGTAAACAACGTAACTGATTAACATAATTAGGCATCATCATTAAAATTACCAAATTCTTTGAAACTGAGACACACTAATGCTCAACCTATTATTACATATTTTTATTACAAATTGTTTTTTTTTCCAAATATGATTTGGTTCATTTGTTCTAAGCAGAGCAAGCTGTACAAATTGCCTTTGGCTATTCAGAAATGATTACTTAACAGTCGTCTAAATGATTGGAAACCCAAGTCCAACCAAAAACAGGGTGTAAAACAATGCCACAATGTAATCAATTGCTCTGTTAAGCTCTATTAATTAAGGGCTCATTCGGAACATAGATCAACATACCCATGGGATTGTCAAGTGATATTGTGGGGATTGATTTTTGGATTTGTCTGTGTTTTTATGATGCCCCCCCCACTTCTGTCCTGATCACTTTGTGGCACTTCCTGGCCATTGTAGTGCCTCTAGGTGGCAGCGCTGAAGTCTCTGCCATTGATTGGTCTATTAAGCTGCCCGTGGTAATTTGTTTCACCTGTGCCACAGCTGAAGGAAGTGGGGAGGCTATGGACTAGGGGAGGAGAGCCTGGTCCCTCTGCGAGTGAATGGAGAGTTTTAGTGGACGGGCCTTTTATGAGGACAAAGTGGCTGTTTGGAGGTTAACAATGCATTTTATATGGGAGGTGAAGGGATGTAGGAACCCAGTACAGGTATACTGAGCTGTGCTTCTGCTGTGGACTTTGCCCACAGTTGTTTGGGAGCTACTGCATGAGTGGCCAGGGAGAGGTAGCATGAGGGGAGTCTGTGGGTGGATGCAAACCGGGGATTTATCCGGTAATTTATGATGTCTGACTGTTGATGGGGGATTCCTTGGTATAATTGTGGGGCCTTTTTGTGTTGATCAGTGGCATTGTTACAGCCCAGTCAAGGTTTGTTTCTTTCTCCTGTTTCCCTTCCGGCCCCATGTTGTCCTTCGCTCTTTACTTATCTAGCTAGAACTACAAAGCTAGGAGGATTACCTTGTTAGTCGTGTTTTATTTGGATGTAGTTATTGCTATTAAACTGAGATGGATATCAAGTTGGTATGGAGTTTAAAGTGTGTGGGAGTGCAGAGTGACACTCGCATTTCTTGTGCTGTATGGCTCCCTACATTTCTACCTCCATAATTAGTGCTGTTTTCCTGCTGAGTTGGGAAGATCTATGCCCAATGTGATTGTTGATATTGAAAGATGGCATGTAATAAAGCCTTTATTGTAAAGAATCATAAATTTCCGGGTGCCTGTGAAAATGCAGAGGATCATTAACATGGGGGTGAGATGATTAATTCCCCCTTAGGGGGTTGGTACTGGATTTGTGTGGATATTGATTTGACACAAGCCTGACAGGATCTATGGACCAAGGTTAAACGGCCATTTTTTCAGGCCAATCTGCGTTAAAAATCCTCTTTTTCCCAGGCCACTGCTAAGTTCAAGAAGGGTACTAGAAGATGAGCTTTAGATTTTCCCTGTAGGTCTTCTGTAGCACTTCTGTTCCGCCTTTTTCCTACATGGGCAAGGCCTTGTATCACACTACGGTTTGCCATCTGCTTTGATCTGTAGTTTTTCACTGAGCCGGGTAAAAATGGCATCACTGCAACTTCCAGCTGTCCCTAGATCACGCAGAGCTATTAATTTTTTGCCTGCCCTGAAATCCACCTTTCTAGCTAAATATAGTTTCTGAATGTCGGACTTGAGAAGACTCTTGCTACTACTTTCAATGAAGCCTCATCTTATTTGTGTGTTTTTGAGGCATGAAATCCATATTTAATGTGTAATGGGCAACATTTATTCTTAATCAGATGTCCTAGGAGAATTTGGGACCCTGTGGATTGAAGCTGTAGGCTTCCTATGATCTGAGGTGATTGCCAGTTGCGGTTGACAGCAGACATGCAGCCCGCTTCTGATAATGTAGCTTCCTGAGTCCATTGCGGCAGTCACGGCTAACTCACACTGAAAACTCAGCCTTGTGTTTTGGGGCATCACTTAAGGACGCAAAAGCGAAAAAACAAATACCAGAAGAATGAAATGGCAGGTTTGAGAACGATTTTCATTTAGATATGAGAAGCATTGCTAACTCAGCTGTTTAAATGTCAACAAGGTCTGCTGCATGTCGCCATTTCCACATTGCATATCCTGGGCAAAATAATTATTCAATTTTCTGTTTTGTTATGGCTGCAAGGTCATTATTGCATTATGTTCTTGCTTTTGGGTATTTTTGTCATTTGCGTTTCACCTGAAATATTACTTCTAGTGTAAATAGGTATCAAAGAATGCAACCAGAGGTATTTCTAATTATTTTTTTTCACTTACTCATTTACATCCCCTAATCAAATGATGTCCTAGGCCAGGGGTGGGCAATGTTGTCCACAAAGAGCCAGTCTGTATGCAGATTTTCGGAATAACCTGAAGGTCAGTTGTTCAAACAAAGGTGTAAGAATTCTTCAGCCAATTAGTCCTCTAATTAGTGATCTAATTAGGGAGCTGCAGCGAAAACCTGCATACACACCGGCCCTTTGCGGATAAGATTGCCCACCCCTGGCCTAGGCGATTGCCTACGTCGCCTATAGGGTGGGCTGGCCTATGACGCCTATAGGGTGGGCTGGCCTAAGTCGCCTATAGGGTGGGCTGGCCTATGATGCCTATAGGGTGGGCTGGCTTATGACGCATATAGGGTAGGCTGGCCTAAGTCGCCTAAAGGGTGGGCTGGCCTATGACGCATATAGGGTAGGCTGGCTTAAGTCGCCTATAGGGTGGGCTGGCCTATGATGCCTATAGGGTGGGCTGGCCTATGACGCATATAGGGTGGGCTGGCCTAAGTCGCCTATAGGGTGGGCTGGCCTATGAGGCATCTAGG
>JAODKN010000108.1:135322-151126 GCA_026774425.1 Petrocephalus zakoni
CCACTGTGCAGGCTGGTGGTGGTGGTGTAATGGTGTGGGGGATGTTTTCTTGGCACACTTTAGGCCCCTTAGTGCCAGTTGGGCATCGTTTAAATTCCACGGGCTACCTGAGCATTGTTACTGACCATGTCCATCCCTTTATGACCACCATGTACCCATCCTCTGATGGCTACTTCCAGCAGGATAATGAACCATGTTACAAAGCTCGAATCATTTCAAATTGGTTTGTTGAACATGACAATGAGTACACTGTACTAAAATGGCCCCCACAATCACCAGATCTCAACCCAATAGAGCATCTTTAGAATGTGGTGGAACGGGAGCTTGGTGTCCTGGATGTGCATCCCACAAATCTCCATCAACTGCAAGATGCTATCCTATCAATGTGGGCCAACATTTATAAAGAATGCTTTCAGCACCTTGTTGAATCAATGCCACGTAGAATTAAGGGAGTTCTGAAGGCACCGTATTAGTATGGTGTTCCTAATACACAGTGTATACAGTGAGATGAGAAGTAAGACCCTTAACCCCAAGTTGCACCAAGGAGGTTGTGATTCCCTGTAATTGTGTAATGTAAGTCACTGAATAAGGGTGTCAGCTAAATGCCATAAATGTAAATGTAAACGTCCGGCACGGAAAGATGATGTTATAGTCATAATAATTCATTCATCAAAATCTAAATCATACAGGATTTGTAAGCTAACTGGGCAATGTAACACAACGTAATATATTAAATATCTATCTTAAACGTTACACATTTATTTCGGGTTAATGTACCCGTTTTTAACGGCGAACAGTTAACAGTGGAGCTGTTCAACCTCGTGGTGCTGAAAAATAAAGTTTTTCTTTTTTTTAACGCGTCAGCTTTTTCCATAGCTTATATTTATTTTCCTTTTCAATCGTTTTATTTCCTCCAACTTTTGGCATTACATAGTATGAGATATTTTGATTTGTTTATTACGATCAAATTATTCTACGCTTCTTTTGCAGTATCTGATGGAAATTATTTGAAGTTTAATTATATACTCTTAAAAGCCTAACTAATACAAACGAGAAAGTGCTTCATATTCTGTTGATCACTGCTGCCCTACGCATTTTTACAATCCATCTTCAGGTCCGTGGTACTTAAAATTACGATGCTGGGCAACGTGCATTGATCATTGCAGATTAGGCCTATTTGATTGCATCCGTCATTTGTTCGCCCACAGAACTGATCCCAAACCTACTGCCAAGGCTGCGTCATGGGAGCGGAACCCGCCTGAGCCAGGAGGTCGGGGGCTCCAGGCACATTCATAACAGATCCTAATGGGGTGAGAAGACAGGGCATATCAAGGGAACTGGCGCCATCATTCCTACAGAAATTAATTTATAAAATATACCGCCTTAGGGCTTTTGCTGTTGGAAGTTAGCACTTGTGGCTGAGAGAATTCACTCGCCATGCCGTCTTTTAAAAACTAGCCACGGTATGAGACTAGTCATGTATCTCTGCTTGACAGCCCAACGCCTGTGCTCATGCCCTGTTTCATTTGTGCTAATAGTCGCGAAGATCCATGATCCATTGACTGATATTTATTTTTTATTTTTTTGCAACATCCCTCTTTCATAGAAATGTTTCTCAAGGTGCTTGCTGTCTTTGTCAGGGATACCAAACCACGGCTGCGGTCTTCACCCACCTCCGTCGTATTTATATGCATCCAGCAAGGAAACAGTTCAAGCTAGAATCATAATACGAATATATTTTAATATCTCCCGTGCGCGGGGACGGTGCAGCACCACTGACCATTTACTTGTTTGGTTCCTTATTATCTAATCTGCAGGACGACGTCCAACCTCAGTCATTGAAAATGCACGCGTCGATCGCTTAAAATAAACATGTTAAATAGGCTTTCTGTTTATCATTTCCCGTTAAGGAAATCGCGCATTGCTGATAAGGATTTGGATTATGGGCTTGATTTGTAGCACTCTTCGGCCTTTATTCGCTGCCAGTGCCGCAGGGATTTAAGTACTCCTAACACAGTGTAGTAAAACTTTAATGAAATAATCTGCGCCTCAGATCCCTCCGCCTACTTGATATTTTACAATGGAAGCCTGAGCACGCCGCTCTCCGGCTTCAAAGCAGATCTTCCTACGCCGCTTTTGGGGGCAGGCAGAATAGAGCGAACTGAAAGGGGAAGAAGAAATAATTTTCTACAACGTGTGGCTTGCGGCTCGCAGCTCCCAAAAGGCGCTTTTCTTCTCAGTCCTGGAGTGATTCCGTTTTAAAGGAGAATAAGCCTGCTGGACGTGGCTGGATTCCCCCCCCCCCCAATACCCCCACTAATGTAAGACAGGCAAAGTATCCTCCAAGCATAAACAAAAACGATGGGAGCCTTTGGAGTAATAATACACATTTTACATTACATAGGACTCTACGTTCAACTCAGTTTCTCTTCTAGACAAGGTGGGCAGGTTGAAGTAGAGAATCGCATCTCTGGAAATGGTAAGTAAACGACAGCCGTGCACTTGGTATGAAATGAAACAAAATGCAAAGTGATCCAGGGATAAATCGGTGGACGGATGCTGAGTGCTAGCGTGTGAAAATAAATAGACATATAGCGGTAGTGCTTTTGATCGATATGATGAGGATATTTAATGTTGTTGTCTGAATTTTCCAAGGCAGAATGTACCGTGATATTTTAAAACTACTTTTAATTTGTGAGATTATTTGACGCGCCCCCTGGATATTTTTAAGCATTTGATTATACACGAGGACGTGAACGCATCAGTTTTAATATTGCGATCGGTTTTGCCATGCGCATTAATTTTAACTGCTGATAAAAAAAACGATTGTTTCGGTTTTAACCAAGGCTTTTTGTGCCATTGCGTTTATGTAACATTTTATCTAGACGAGATTTAAACTATGTCTTAATATTCACTATTGTGTTTTCACATATGCTGTCATTGTTAATGCGTCAGCGAGGAATTAAATGTGAACATTTCTGCAATGTAAAGTTTGTGGACGACTGCCGTAGAAATGCACAGCCATAAATATGCGGGATGCAGAAATAAACAAGGAGGAATTCTGTACCATATTAAATCGGTCAAAAAATTAAATTCCGACGGACTTTGAACTTTGGTTGCGTATAGATTTGGGTTCCCGTGACCAATCTGTAATATACAGCATTTTCGCCTTATCCAAATGTTCCAGGCTGACCTTAAAAGGCACCCAGTATTTCATAGCCGTGTCCTCTGAAATTCCCACAACGTCTTATTCCGGACATCAAACGGCTAGAATAAAAATCCAGCCGGTGGCCAGGGGAGAGTGCTGCACGATGGCCACCCTAATACAGTCATTTTAAAGCTTGTGACATGTGTGCGATCGCGGTCCTCGGCTGGGCAGCGGCGCGGGTGCGTGCGGACGGCTCGCAGCCTTACTGCCTTTGTGCGCCTTTGTGATAGCGGAGCTTTTCCAATGAGCGCATAATCATCTGAAGATAGACGCTTATGAGATCAAATCGGCGATGCGTGTTTTCTTACGCAGAAACTTACTTTTGTTAACGCATCGAGTGTAGTTGTTCAAAAAATAAATTACATTTTCAGTAAGATGAATGCCTTGCCAGTCCTTCACTATGGGGAGATATTATATTTAAGTTTTAATATGGACGTTGGTGTTCTACATAGTCACACCAGTCTTAATGTTACGGTAACCTATAATAAGCCGTAAGTGTTTCTAGATGGTGATCTGCCTTCATGTGTATTGGCTGAGACGAATGTGTTTTGAGCAATCATGCTGAAAAGCATGTAATAGTTACCTGTAGCAGGGGTGCTATAAATGCGGGTGGGGGGGGGGGTGGTTAGGATGATTCCAAGGGCCCCCAAAAATTTGGAACATGATTGAACTGGCCTGGGTTTCGAGCCTGATATGCTGTGCTTTCACAGTGCCCAAAATCTTTAGTGGTGCCCCTGATCTGAGCCACTAGGTGAAAACAGGGGGGAATTAATTAGCACTCAAATGAGATCATCGTTTTGTAAGACAAAAAAATAGGTTGCTCCCCAAGTTCAAGATGTTTTGAATCATGATGTTGTACAAGCATATCTTCATTACTGAAACTAAGATTTCATTTTTGAAATCCACACATTTCTGCTTTGAATCTTACACGAGCACATGTATCTTGCTATGTTTTCTGATACCTCTTTGCCATTTTTTTGCACACTGAAGGCTGCCGGCACTGTAGAACAGCTAACACTGATCATGAGAAGCTCATATCTGTGGGTCTGGAGCCTATCACAGGAAGCACAGGGTGTCAGGCAGGGAAACATTTTGGATGGGAGGCCAGTCCATTGTTCCGCAGGTTATTTAAATAACTATATAATTAAGCCCGATCCTTGATGTCAGACTAACTACAATTTTGTCATCCAGATTATTTTTAAAATTATAAATGAATTGCTTATTATGATTAAAAAGATGGTACTATGATATAAATATGTTCTCTAGTGCATATTGGACTGTTATTAAGTTGTAAGATTATGACGCCCTGCCCAGATATTTTTAAGGACTGGAAATTTTAGAAGGTAATTTGAATCATTCCCTCATATTCAAATCTACAGCTTTTTTTCACATAAGGATTTTCTCAGTGTTGCACATAACAAACGCACAAGGAGATGTTGAGAATGTGTATGTGTATGAAAGACAGCAATATTAGCTGTCGCTCTGCGGTGATCCAATCCACGTGGAAGCTCAGCTGTCAGACTAAATAACATAACACCATAAATTATGAAGAACAGCAAACCCTCACTAACTCAGTGTTTGTCATTAATTTCAAGGATCAGCATATTCATCATTTATAAACAGCGTAGGAAAACGTGCGGATGAATTATTGGGAAGCGGAACTGAGATCTCATAGTTAAGAAAGCATGTGTTGCTATAACACAGTTTCATAAATATAGGTCTTTCAGTCCACATATTTACTAGCTGTTCATTTGTTTGCTTTCTATCTATGACCATCTATGGTGTCTGACTATGCTGGATTAATTTCCTTACCTGTTTCACTGGAGAATGTCATATTTATGTGACAGATTGATGGCAAAAAAACAGTTTTTACATAACAGTCAGTTTTGCTTGAACTTTACTGACCCTTCTTAATGAATTTTCAGTCGAGGAGCCTCCGTCCTCTCAGCCATGAAGGGAAGCATTTCCTCGGAGCCAGTGCAACATTAATTTAGAGTCTGCCGTCTCTAGCTGGAGGCCGCGGGGTGTGTAGAAATGTGCCAGGCACTAGCACGCTGCGTCGTGCCCCTTGGATCACGCGCCCCGCGGCGCCGTTCCCGTGTGCCCCCATCGCGCTTCTCACATCCAACATCTACTCATTTACATCCACTAATGTGAGCTGTCTGCTGAAATCTTGCATCTGCACCCATTCGCCACCCCCCACCACTTCCCCCAGAACAGCCCATAATCTGGCAGTTCTGCTCCAGTGCAGCGGTCTGGAACCGTGCAGGCGCCCAGGCAGGTAGGTCAGGCTCCAGTTCTCGGCCTCTGGCTGGTACCGTTGTAGGTTACCATCCTGACCTGTCAGCATCTTGTAACATCTGGCACACAGGAGCCCTCCTGGCCTGTGAGCACTGTAATCACTCCTGCGACTCTATACTATACTGTGTCATGCTTCGTTTCATATACATACATTAATGCTCCTATTTCTAGAATCACATTTTGGGCAGCTTTTTGTCTTGTTGTTCTGCATCACAATATCTGCATAAAGCTGCCTCTCAGGAGGCCGGGGGGGGGCAGAGACGCCCCGCGCTGTCTGATAAGGCCGCCTTCCGCCTCCTCGCCCAGCACCGCACCTGTTCCATCATCCGCGCATCACGCCGCGGGCCAGTCAGCGAGGGGTGCGAGGGCTCGCGCTGACTCAGTGGTGGGTGACGCCGGTGCCCTGGCACCCGTGCCATGTTACCGCGGGTGGTGGGCTGAGACCGGGAGCTGGCGGGTGGCGGGGGGTCTGAGCTGGTGATTTTAGGTAAAGGACAACCAGAAATAAGTGAAGGGAAAAATGGTCTCCATGATTTACCCACACCTGCCTGATTTCAAATATTTTATATAGTGTGTGTATATATATATATATATATACATACACATTTTATATAGTGCGTATACAATATATCTATAGTATTGTGTGAAAGTCATGTCTAGATGTCCTTCATGTTTGTGAACAACTATGACATTATGTCTATGTGGAAAAGTGTGTTAGCGTTACCATTTAAAAACTTATGCTAAAATCACCACAGTACTTGCAGCCACTATAAAATGCACCCATGTATTTTTTGACTCGGCCACTACAGCCCCTCATATGGCTAATGAGAACCTCACTGACTAGTTATTAATTACATGAGCTGGTGGTAAAATTTAACAAATACATGGATTCGCCACAGCACCCCTGATGAACTGAAGCTGTGTCCATCTAGCCATCCAGCAAGATATCAGTTACCTTTTGGAAAACAGAAGAAATCCCTCACAGTTTTTATTGAGTTACTCACAATTTGCATGAATTCTAATGTCAGAATGTGTTTTTCTTCTGAGCAAATATACACTTATTATCCAAGAAACCACTTTCTACATTCATTAAACACAGTATGTTTAATATTTTGTTTAATCATAAATGCTAGTCTAAAAAATGTAAAGGAAGAAAATATTTTAAATTGTATAAAATTAAAATCCACACATTTAAAGTCAAAGTCTGATCAGTTGTTTAGTGTTTAGTTTACCGTAAAAGGTTATTGAAAACCGGCATTTGCCAATAAAGCACTAAAGAACAGTAGGGAAAAAAATTATTTGATGAATAATTAATTTGAAAAATAAAAAAATTTTAAAAGTAAGTGATGTCTTTTATAGAGGCTTCTACTAGTGCTGTTCGTGGTGTTTATTAAATAATGTCTGTAAATGCTTCTTAAGTATCACAGAACAGATATTGCTGTTTTGTGGGATGTAGCACGTGTATTATAATGCACTGCTTGAGATGTAGTCGTCTGTGAGGAACTTTGCAAAGCCTTCCCCGGCTGGTCTGCATAGAGAGAACACTGACAGCGAGGGACTGTGCGCTTACTGTGGGTTATTATGGGGCCGTTTCAGAATCATCCTATGATGACATGAGAGCAGAAGAGTGCTGGAGCTTCTGCCGGGTTTCCGCTGCCATCTTTTTGCCGGCATTATCATAGGAAAAGCGCTTGAGAGGACCACTGGACTCGTCTCGTGGGCTTGAAGGGATTTGGCATTAGGCTTAGCTTATCTCTCCTAAGCACATTACAGCCACAGGTGACACAGCTGCTTCCTGAGTGTCTGAAGGAGCTGGTGAGTGAGGTGTCACACAGGGAAGGCTCAGCTGCATTGGGCTATAGACAGCAGAGACAGCAGTAATGCCTATGTACCTAATGTTAGTTTGTAAATTAGTTTTCTTATTACAGGAAAACATGCTTTGGATTTATACTTTTTTGCATAGCTGTTGAAATGAAACTTCTGCTTTCAGGCAGCTTGAATCTTTATTTATCTATCTATCTATGTATCTATCTATCTATCTATCTATCTATCCATCATCCATCCATCCATCTATCTATCTGCACCCTCCAATATTTTCGGTTAACTACACATCTCATTTCCATTGTGATTCAGCTGTTACAACATGAGGCTTATCTCCTTATTTATAGCAAACAGCTCTGAAATCTGCAAATTACTTTTAATTAAATTTAAATTTGGTTGCTGAACAGAGAGGATTTCCCACCAAAGCTTTGCTGACATTTCTTTTTTAATTAGTTGTGGGCAGCATTTTTCTGTTAGCAATGTCTGTAAAATGTGTAAAATGAGATTATTTGGGTCTAAGTACTTTAAACATCTACTCACCAGCTTTCTAAAATAACCTGAAAACTGCATTCTGTGCAAAAAGTGACAAGTTTTGACATGACTTGGAAAATGATACTCTGCCGTATTTTTAGTGAGCACACAAACAGCAGAGCAGAGATATTCCTTGACTTGAATTTTCCTCCTTATTTTCCACTAAATGTTTAATGGTTGCTCAGCTTTACAAAAACAGGTCAGTGAAAACAATGTCAGGCACTGAAGTTTGCAAAGGGGTGCTAAATTTTGAGATCTCCTTTGCTAATGCTTATAGTGCTGTAAAGTTCCAGCTACACCCCCAACACCACCACCACATCACACAGATACACAGTGGAGGATGAGTCCTGCAGCCTAGCCGGTAAAGATGCTGTTGGAGAGAATTTAAGCCGCGACTTTTGAGGCACAGAAGCATCAGTTTTTAGTGTAGCACCAGCCTGAAATTCAATATTAACTAACCCCAGACCTGTAAGATGAATCAGACGGGACGCGGGGCGATATAAACCATCTTCTTCATGGAGATGTTGAATTCACGCTTTCATTCTGCATTAGCCCACATTACAGTGTGTCATTTGTTTAATTAATGTTCTAGCCTCCTTCAATAAGATGTGAAAGCCTCCCTCTCCGCCCCCCGGCCCTCCAAATGTTTCTGATGGCTCCTCAATGATGACATGAAAATTGTGCAGCATTCCTGTTCCGTGTATCAGAGCTAGGCATGCAGGTGGGCTTCTGAAATGAGCCTCATTTATCAGCCTGCGTTCACTGCTAACGATCTGTTTTGCAATTAAGTGCTTGCATTCCAGTAACAGTTTGATTAGAGTTGGGTAGATAAAAGTCATTTTCGGCAGACAATGACACATTGGACTATGGATGGCCCTTTCCTCACTCAAGGAAGCTTTTGCCTCATTAGAAAAAGCATTATCTGTGCTAAAATGGAGAATGTGTGAAATAGCCTTTAGGTAGCAGTGTGTTTGATTGCCTGTATACGTTAAATGGGAATTCAACTCAAAATTATATTGCTTATCATTTTTTTCCATAACTGGATGACTTGATGCACATCCAAAGGCAATTACATTAAACAGAACAGAGAGCTGTCCTGCCTATTGAGGAAAATGTTACTTTGTTACACAATTTGTATTTTCTATGTAATGGTAGCCTGTGAAGAGTCGACTTCATGGGCTCAGCGAATCAGGCAAATTGTATTATAACGTCAATACCTGCCATATGTATTATAGATTTTTGTTGGTCAGTAGAATTGTTGAAACAGCTGTTCTGCCTTGTGGCATTTACTTTAAGAGAGAATGCTTTCATGCAGAGTCTAATTGTCAGCCTTGGCACAAATCAGTGTGTTAAATGACATTTCTTGGGTTCTCACATTCCCAAGTCCCACGTACGTACCCTGCCTAGGAGAGACCAGTTCAATTCAAGGTGCCTTGAATAAGGCCGATGCTCACAACATATAGGTACTGAAATTGAGATCCTCTTGTGACATGCATCTGTGGCTTGATGAACCAGAATTCAGTCAAGAAAGTACTAGGACACAGATGGGAACAATGGTTGCCTGTTGTCTGAGTGTGTTATGTAGTTAGTGCTAAAAAATGGTTACATTAAGGAGATGATTACAGCACAGATCGCAATAATTATGGAACTTGATAAGTTCATGATTGAGTGGTTGTGTGCCATGAATTTTCCTATGTGGAATAAGTATTTTATGAATTTAGCTGTGGCTAATATTTGTTCATAACTTAATTTGGTTCATCCCTTGATCCCCTTTGAGATGCAGTTGGCTTTATATATATTTAATACTGTCCCCTTTTCATCAAGCTCACAGTTCCAGATCGGATGGCGAAAGAACAGATCAACCAATGTGAAAATTATTTAGCTACTCTATGAAACATCTGTCATATTTCAAATTAAATATCCCGTCAGTTGTAAGTTATGTGTCATATCCTACCCACCATGTCCACCTGACCCTGTCTCCTCGCTAGCGTGACCCTAACAAGCCACGCCTGTTACTAGTTTATCTTGCGTCTCATTCTTAACCCTTGTGTCCCAGCTGCCTCTTGTTAGCTCTCTCATTAGTCTTTTATATACATGCTTCTCAGTCCTGTGTTCCCCAGTCCAGTCATTGACGTCGAACCATCCTATTCCCTGTGCCCTTCCTACTGCCCCGTCCTCCTGTCTTGATCCCTCGTGGTGCAGTTTTTGTTTCCAGTCTCTGGGCCTTTTGCTTTACTACAACGCCTGCCCTTGAGTCCTTCGTCCCTTAAGTCGTGACACTGGGCTTATTTCTTCTAAAATACCCAATGCACACTAGGTCTTGTTTAATAGTTAACTTGAAAGTATTTTTTGTATTCCATAAACACTGCAGAAACCTGTGAAACAAAACAAAAAATACCCAAAAATGTAATGATATAATTTGAGTTAAATGTGTACTGATGCAATGGTATGGAAGCAGCCTAGCCTGAAATTGTTCAGTGGGCTTTTTAAATCAGTCTTTGGTTTTTGAATGCCTACTGCTATTTTCACTGAAATATTAATACTGTTAGACTGGTGTATTAACAACTTGGTGACTGTTTTTAATGACCAGCAACCATTTCTTGCATCATGAAAGGTTGCTTAGGGAGAATTAATGGACGATCACACCACCTGCCACCACACAAACCTTAATTACAATCACCAACTGAATAACACCAGAGCTGAAAACTTTAGATTCACTTTAGATGTCCAGCGTAGCTTTCTAATACTACTCTGCTGGCTGTGATAAACATTGCACCTCCGTTGCACACAAAATACTCCCTCTATTTTTTTTTTAGTGGACTGTCACTATTTGTAAAAATGGAAACTGTGGATTGTGGTGAAATGCATTCTGGGAATGCTGCAAATTATGATGCTAGCTCTTTCCACCCACACCACTGAGTTGCTCCTTTGGGTGGTCCAGAGAAACCTCATAAGTGGTCAGGTTATCTGCACTCATTATTTATGTGGAAATGATTATTCAAGTACTGTGCTAAATGACAACTGTGCTATGTTTGTGTACAAATAATAATTGCCTAGTTGGGAAATAAGCAGTCATTTGGAATGAAAATGCATTTTTTGATGGTAACGATGGTAACAATGTTAACGATTGCTCATGTGAAGCATATTTTTTTTTAATAATTATTGGTTGAGTTTGTGGAGTGATGGGTTATTGCTCCTGTGTAAGATCCATACATTTCTCCTCAATTGTGACTGCTCTGTGCTGGCCCTCCTCTGAGCTGTTTACAGTGATTTTCAGTTTTGCTTGTGTAGCTGCAGCAATACTGTGGCGTGAGTGATAAGTGTTGACAGGAGAAATGAGGCTGCAAAGGCCACCATGAGGGGGATTATGATGCTGTGCCAGTCACCCACCTGTCAGGTTCAGTGGTTTTCATTGGGTTAAAGCACATAATCCCACCTGCCAGGAGTCTAGCGGAGACGTTCCTCTGATCTCCAGGTTTCTCACTGCTCTCCTATTTATCTTCGGTCAGTTTATTTCCACTCAGCCAGGACAATTGCTTTCTAGCCGCGGGAACATGACTGAAAGAGAGAGAGAGAGAGAGAGAGAGAGAGATGGGGTTACGCACACAGCCTCCAGAGTCTGAAGTCTCTCCCTTGATTTTTTTGTCTAACCTACCTACGCTCCTCGGGAGAGAGATTTCAACCACAAGTCCTCTTTGGAGCATTCAATCGATGGAAAACGGCGCAATTATTAAGGCCTGAGGCCCACGGTGTTTGTGACAAGGCTTGACGGCAAGATTTTAGCTACAGCTATCGTCTGCTGCGCCCGCGTGCCATTTGCAGCCCCGTTTGATTTCTGATCAGGGTTCCCAAGTCCAGGCCCCCGCTGCAGTGACACACATTTTAATGATGCCGCTCCAATGCTAATTTTGTTGCCACGGCGCTGTCTGACTCGCGCTCCCCCCGGAGCCATAGTGCGATTGAAGATGGCGAGAGGCTCTGAGCGGCTAAATTTATTCATCTCATTTCAAGATGGACTTGTAGGGAAGATGAATCTCTCAAGGGAAGGGGGTGCTTATTTATTTCTGGGTTATTTGGTGATTTTTTTTCTTTATTTCCTCACATTTTAATGAGGCTTTTCTGTTGTGTATAGCCGCCGGAGCCCTGTTTTCCAGATTTCGAGAACACTAGCTGAATGCAGTAAATACCATTTATAGCTGCACGGCCAAGGGAACGTGGCTATTATAATTTTGGAAATGAGTTTCAAGGTGTTTTTGCAAGCAAGCTCTTTTTTATGCCCAGTGTTGGGATTACTCTACACCCAATCAGTGGTTGGTTATACTGTCTTCTTATTGGTTACTTTACTGGTTCCCATTACGTTAAACCAGGGAATGACTGATTGACTCAGCAAAATACAGTAATCCCACCTAACGTGGGTATCAGTGTTTTGTTATTTTCATCACTAACTAAAATACGTAACCACTGTTACACTATATTTTTTTCAATTGGCTATTATTTTTATAATGGTATAACATCAATGTTTATGACTATTGAGCTTCTGTAAGTTCTATCTTTCCGTCTTCATTCATTATAGACCAACCTTTCTATTTCATTGTTCAAGATTGTACTATACTATACACCGATATATAAGGTGAATGAGCATCAGCCACACAGATAGTAAAGATAACTGTTTTCCTTTGAATATTCATACACAATACTTTTATGAATTTCATGAGTTTATGCTATATTAACTTCCATGGAAACATGTAACACAATTCTTCAATGGTAACATAAAAAGATAAAGCAGGTACTCTGTGGTTGTGCATCATTGTATTGTATTTTCATGGGAAATGTTTGCTGTTTAATGAAGTTAAACAGCACTATATAAATATTATATATATACTCTATAAATACTATATATAGTGAAATATTAGAAGATCCCCATTCTACCCTGGGGAAATTTTTGTGAGATTTGTTTGTTATTTGTCTGTTATTTGTGCTAGGCAAAAACAAGATAATTTGTAGCTTTTCTGGTGGAATACATTAGAAAATCTCAGTTGGATCTGAACAATAGATCTCTGCTGGGTCTTGGATGAGTGTCCTGCCTGGTATCCCATGACATTTTAATATGGGATTACTGTAGTATTTCGGCTTCTTTCTCCAAAATGTAAAATCAGCATGTTACCCTGATCTGCAGTGCTGTAACAATTATTTATGTGATGCACTGACAAATTTGTAAAAGACTGAATTTGGGAACTCCTTACAATAAAAACTTAACACAAACATTTAAACACATATATATTACTTAAATGTAGTGTTAATAGTTAGTACGGGTCAGATATCAGTGGGCTTAGTGGTAGGTCCAGTGCTTTCACATTACTATAACCTGCGGCTTAATCATCATGCATTGCCTGTATACCAATAATAATGTTTTCAGCGCCAAACTGCACATTGTGGGCAATAACTGCGAATTGACTCCTGGGAATAGGATAGAAATGGCATGTAGAGGTCTGAGGTCGCTGTGACTCCATAGATGACTCACATGGGCGATAATCACCCTCCCCAACGTCGTTCCCCATGACTCGGCTACACACATTCCACTTTTAGGCGCTTTCAAACTTTGGCCCCGACTCGGTGCCGACATCCAATTATTTTCTGCGGTGGAACACCGCGCCACGCTGCTTCGCATTGCGCGGCGTCGGATGTGTTTATTTCTGCCTGGGCACATAGCTTGGGTTTTGGCGGCCAGTTAAAGTAGGACCATGCTACTGCAGCGCTAATTGGGCCCTGGGGCCTGATACCAGTGAAAAGCTTCTCCAAAAGCTACCGGCGACTATCGACATCTTAGATTTCATAAGGTTGGCTCAGAATAGCCGGCGGGCCTGCCGTGCGTGAAAGCATTTAGCAGCTCTGCGATCGATGGGTAGGCGAAAGCTGAGAGAGTGAGAGAGGGGCCACTTCAAAACGGATCAGCTTTTTCGCTGGTTTCTTCTGGTTAATTGAGCCGTGGGGTGAGTTCTTGGGAAGAGTGGAGTGATTCCTTGTGTTTCTTATGTCTGAGCATCTTGGAAAAGATGCAGCGTGAAAAGATTACTTAATAACTCAGGCTGCAGGGACCGAAATACAAAAACTCCCTTTGTACATTATGTTTTTCTAGGTTGCTGCACATTTCAAAATTATTTGTTAGAGATAAACATTCATTGTTTTCTTTAGTTGGGGGGAGAATTCATTAAATGATTCTAATGATAAATCAATTAATTTTATTCAATTTATGTGATTTTTTCCCCCTTTCCTTCTTCTATTGTATTTCTCCTTTCCCATAATAAAAAATAAGAATTTAAATCAACCAACCTCAATCAATCAGTCGTCATGTATATAGCACTGTTGTATCGACAGGGTTTACAAAAAGTGCTTTACAGACATTCAAAAGAAAGGAATTAAAATAATGAATTGAATGCCAAGATGAAGAACCGGATTTATATAATTATGTATTTGTATGTGATGTGATTTATCTGCAAATGTATAAATTGAAATTATGTTATTGCCAGAGCACATCATGTTGACAGATTAAGGAAAAAGGGCATTTGTACTTCTTTAGGAAAAGGTAACATCATTCACATTGTGTATATTTTTACCTACCTGGTGGGTGGGGATGTAATGAAGTTTATAGTGAAATCATAACATTTTTCTTTGGGGTGTTCTATACTTTCCCGGAATTTAATTATTCTTTGTTATATTTCAATAAACCTCCTTGAAGAATTACCCACAGGGCTTCTTCACAATCGCCATGCATACTACGGTGATTTGCAGGGAATAATAATACGGTAATAATAATCAGGTTCCACTCATGCCGGACTTTCATTATTGGACATGAGCCTCATCACAGTTCTCTGGATTGTCGTCCCAGGAGAGGGAACTAATTCATATTCTCCAAAGCACTGCTCCGGAAAACCTTTGTTTATTTATTTTTCAGTAAAAGGTGCGATGTTATTGTTTGTATGTAATCCTGTTATATAGAGAACAATTTAACTTACCTTTGTTCCCCTTTTTTTCCCAAAAGTCGAGAGAAAATCGCGCTGCAGGATCTCTCTGGTACCATGCGTGGCTTAGCAGGTTAGGCCTGTGATTAGAAGGTCGATGATTGGAGCCCTGTCCTCCCGAGAATAGTCACATGTCCAGGGGCCCTTAAGCAAGGCCCCTAACCTCCTAAAATGCTCTAGGGGCATCTGAAAAATGGCCTGACCCTGTGCTCAGACCCCAGGTTCACTCTGAACGGCATGTGTCATGTGTGTGTGTCAAAGGACAGCACAATGGGATATGCAGAAAGAAGCTGCAAATGGCAAATGAAGCATCAGATGTTCTTTTGGCGCAGCCCGTGATCTCAGTACTGGAAGATGGAGGAGACTTTGCTCTTCTCTCTGAATATTTATTAGTTGTTTTCCTATCTCCAGGTGCACGAGCGCACAATGAGCACAATGAAAGTGTGCGGCTCTGTGCTACGAGAGGGTGAGCGGCAGATAACGCGAAAATGACGAAGGGGCGAACCTGAGCGAAACGGAATGAACTGGGGTGTGAAAGTAGCCAGGCGTTATCTCTGTAGGGGGAGAAACAGCTATAGCGAGGAAACCTTACAAATAGAGTATAATTCACACATCTGTGAGAAAAAACGGTTGCTCTATTAGCTCAACAAGTAGGGCATTAGATGAAGGTCATAGGTTCAAATCCCAAGGAGTTCATATAAATCGCAACCCTTCACTCTAATGTAAGTCACTTTTGATAAAAGTGTTATGTAAATGTAATATGCACATGTATACTGAAATGTAAGATGCACATGTACAGTATTCCTGAAATGTGAGAAAAATGTGTGAAATGTGTAAATACACCCTTAGAATGTCTTGGCATGCTTGCTTAATTTTGTAAAAATGTTGCAAATTTATTGGTTTCTTAACAAAAGTCCATTAACA
>JAODKN010000108.1:162693-180666 GCA_026774425.1 Petrocephalus zakoni
CGTGTCTGTTTTCTCACTGCTGTCTCGCAGCACTCTTCACAGAAGTTCCCCATGACATCACGACACAGAGCGGGCAGGATGTTGAGATGGCTTGTTCCTTCCGGGGGGCTGGCTCTCCTTCATACTCCCTGGAGATCCAGTGGTGGTACATCAGGCACCACAAAGACTGGACGGACAAACAGGCTTGGACGACCAATCAGGTGGGCCACGGCTCATTTAGTCAGTCAATGCACAAAAATAAAAAAACCCACTTGAATGAATGACTGTTTATTTTTTAATTGTCCACATTACAGTTTTTGTTTTTAATTAAGTACAAAATAAAAGTCTACTTTCAATATTTAAAAACACTAAATAAATAAATCGTAATAGCTAAAGTAAACTACGTTTTCAGCAAACAAATAATATTTTATCCACTGTGAAGGCTAGAACCAGTCCCTGATGTTTGGAGAGATATAAAAGGCAGATTAAAAATCTCACTGCTTGTTCTGAAGATGAAAATTTTCAGTCCCCCGTTGTGTCATCAGACACTTTAATTGGAAGAGAGGAAAACAGATTGACTAACCTTCTGCTCATTAACCCTCCCGCATAACTCAATGCAAGCCCCGAATAATTTTTATTCCCCTGGTATTTTTATTTTTTCCTGCTTTGAATAAACTTTGAATGTAATCACCTTATTTTTTGCCCAAATAGATGTCACTAACGACAATCTAGCCTGTCCAAATTAAGGTGATTGCTGCATAATTCCAGTAAGATTTCCATGATAAAGGGATAGCTGTAGGATATTTCACAACCCAGGTTAAGACATATACTAGAGTACAGAAGCTTGCCTTTGCTCCAGACAAAAGTAGAAGAGATTGGGTGCATCTGACTGCTGCTGTTTTTTTTTCAGTTGGGAGTGTGAATGTCTATAATTATTCCTTTTGTTACAGGTGGTGCCCGAAGATGAGATGGTTACAGATGCCACAAAAATAAGTGTGAGTATATTCTGTATGCAAGAAAGCAGGCCCCCTCACCCAAATACAAAGTACTACACATTCAAATAGTGTAAGCTTTAGGAGCACAATCTTCAGTCCCAGCCTGGACTGGACTCAGGGCTGTCACAGGCCACACACTCGTATGCAGACAGTGTAGAGATACCAGATACCAGCATACAAAAGTCTTGGGCAGTCGAAGAAAATGTTTAAGCGTATTCATCTGGGTAGTAACTGTGTATTTGCTCAGAAAAAAACTCTTTAACATTACACTATCAAAATAAATAATTTCTTTTGTTGTGTTGTGTAACTTGTTGTGCGAAGAGTTACTGATATCTTGTTGGATGGTTAGATGAACACCACTTTACTTAACCTCTCCTCAGGGGCACCTCAGCCATCCATATATTCATTAAACTTCACCACCAGTCCAAATAATTACTTAACTAAATTAATTAAACTCATCATTAAACTCATTTTAACTCGTTGAGGTGTTGATTAGTCAGTGAAGTGAGGTTTTGCATGGTTGCTGCAAAGTGTTTTTGAAATAATATATGAATTATAATAATATAAATATGAAATTATATAATATGATGCATCATAGTTTTACACCAACATAATTTAAACATCATTTTCTTTTCCTAAGACTTTTGCACAGTACTGTATAGAAATGTTTTTCTGGATGCTGCTGGGGGCCTGCTTCCCAGCTGAATTTGTCACATGATTAGAAACAGTAGCACAAGTTTCCAGTTGAGATGGAGGAAAAAGGTGCAGTGGAGATTTCAAGATCAGAGCATATGACTGAAGTTAGCTATTGAGTTTTCTTCACAAAAATATCCAATGTCTGAATAACACAATCCTTCTGCTTGCCATGGATTTCTTTGTACTATGTCAAGGCTTTCCGTTAACATTCCGAAATCGTTCCAGACTATGTTCATTGTTGCTAGTGGAACCCAAGCACATTCCTTGGGCCCTCCCAATCCACCGAGTATTGTAGCTAGCTATGGCAACCCGGGATTCAAGGAGCACTCAGATGAAGCGGTGGGAGGCCCTGGAAGGTGGCAGACTGCACTCACAGTTTTAATAAGGTCACGTGGAATGTGAGGTTTAGCTTGTACTGTGATGGTAGAATGAGACTGTAGGCCAAGCAGTTAACTTGTTACACAAATGGTGAAGGACCAATGAACCTAAGATTTAGCTTCTTACAAGAGAGCCTGAGGGGAGAGTGACCTACACCAATTGTGGAAATGACAGTGCAAAGAAGCCTCACGATTCCCTGATTGAGTCTGGTCTGGCGGTTGGACTGTACCTGGAGCATCTTAAAAAAATGAGAACAGACCTGGCAGGTGGGATCAAATCTGCAGGATCCAGTGCAATGGATAATCCTTTTCACAGAACTAGCGAACACCCCTTGGAGAACCAATTCAAAGGCATTAGGTCGGGCATGCCCCAGAGAGCAGGCGAGATTCGTAACAAAGTCAATGGCTAAATGAGACCTGGGTCTATAAGGTGTGGCTAGGTGATATAAGATAGCACAGTACTGTACAGCCGGCGAGATGCATTTCATGGGGTACAGTTATCACATGCATTGACAAATTAGTTTACTTCACAGGCTAATTTGGGACAGTGCATGCCAGTTACCTGGGTGTCCTCTAGGAGAAATAAAGTGAATCCGCTGCTGCATGGGGAGGCATACTGTGGCTAGAAGATAGGTATTGTAGGAAGGACTCTCAGTAGGAATTGGATAAAAATGAAAGGCCTGTTGGATCTGATCCATGATATTTCAATGGAAGGGGATGATGCTCTAGAGAGAGACAAACCAGTGCTGGAAGATGGGTCTTGTAGGGAGTAGGAGTTGGATTAGAATGAAATGCCTGTTGGATCTGATCTATGATGTCCCACCAGACGCATTGCATGTGGGAGGTAGAATTGTCTCTGGAACTTCTTGATGTTGTGGAGTTTGTAAAGAGCGTCAACTTGTTTGTTCCTGGACCTGAGCCTATAAGTCAAGATGAACTGGACCTGACCGAAGAGTAAACACCAGTTCCCCCAACACAGATATAAGTTTTCAGAATTTCTGCTATACTGAATACTCTGGAGCCACATGCGGCTCATTCATCCTTATTCTGCGGCTCCCTGTGGCTTTGGAAAATGAATAATGAGTATTCAATTTAAGTGTATTTTATTTTTATTCGTTAGTTTTTTTTTTAATTGTAGGTAGCCTACAGGCGATGAGAGGATTACAGCATGCAGCAGTTTTGGTTCGCTGCATGGATACTTTAAGTTCGGCTTTTTATTTCATTTGAAAGATAGAATAGAATGAATAGAACAGAATGCCTTTTATTGTCACTGTACACAAGTACAATGAGATTGAAGCATCACCTCCAGTGCAGACAGAAGAATATATACATATAAAAAGTAATACAGCAATAAATAATAAAAAACAAATATTGCACATACTTAATAGTTCACAGTGTATATTGCACAGGTATATTGCACAGTAACCTGATGTGCAGGCATTGCACTTGTGAGAGAGTAGGGGAAAAGATATAAATATATTGGGGGGGTTAGATTGTGTGGGGATTAGTGCATGTGTGAGTTCAGTGGGAAGAAGCTGTTCCTGAGATACCTTCAACTCAGCGTGTTCAAAATGTTGAAAATGTTTTCTTTGCATAAATATTTTTTTTTTACATATCATAAAGAAAACTAAAAACATAAAAAAATATATATGCAGTGTTATCTTCATTTTATATGTCAAAAAGGATTTGTGGCTCCCGGTGCTCTCTTTTGTGGAAACCGGGTCCAAATGGCTCTTTGAGTGTTAAAGGTTGCCGACCTCTTACTTAGATGATGGGTAAGAACCTGGAAAGGATGCTGAGCTGCATCGGGCTAATGACATCAAAAGGCTAATCCTCAATAGCTGATTTAATAGCTACTGTATCAGTTTCCTGTTGCCAAAGTCATAATTCCTCTACTCGAGAGAGAGCGTTCTTATGTACCTCACCTTACAAATGGGACAGAACTGCCCTCACATCAGACATGGGGCATCAACTTTATTGCTACTTTGTTAACAGGGTTATGAATGGTGCTACAATATAATTGAAATTGGCTTATTACTGTGATTTGATACCCAGGTTTAACATATATTGCTTCATTACTTCGATGTAAAGGTAGAGGACAAAGAAATAGGCACCAACGGCTAATTTATGAGACCAGATAAGTCTAGAGGTCCTTAGGAATGCGGCGAGAAAGGGGGGTTTCCTGGTTACATAAAATAACTCTTCTAATACTCCAAAATATCTATAAACTACTAAGTTACCTTATTTTAATGGTTTCCCAATTTTTCTGAGCATCAGCTACCTATAGATGCACACTTGCATATAATTGTCTAAGTGAGGAAGATAGAATGGGCAATAATAGGTGAGACACATTTATAAGGGTAATACACAACACATTACAACTGTCTAAAGACACATACAGACCAAACGTATCTAAATATTGATGCTAATAAAAAGGCAAACACATATACTTCACATGTGCTGGAAAATTTTAGGAAGATCTTTGTTCCTCCGGTGACTGTGTGCGTGTGTAGTATGTGAGACAGGAGATAGGGAGGAGGTGTTGTGTGAAGCACTTACATGTGCATCCCCCCTTTACTAGCTGGGACCAGGCTCTGGCCTGGTCTCCATGGGTCAGGCCATTATCAGGCCTTTCCTCCTGGGCCCCTAAATTTCAGAGGTATAAAACTTAGAGTGCTGACCTTCCTTGTGATCTGGATCACCTTGCGTGTGTGGGGTGTGTGTGTGCGCATGTATGTTTATGTGTGTGTGTACAGTATGTTGGAATCCCTGGCTCCCTTTTATCCCATTCTTATCATTACTTAAACCGTGTATCCCCTCTTAGGCTAGGCCATTAAAAGGGGTACCATGTTACACCAAGCAAAGATTGTTTTATGTCAAGGTTTCCAATCCTCTGGACCGTAAAACTTCAACTAGACTATTAGGCCTGATGTATGTGAGTGTGATCCTACAAAATAATTAGTATAAACGATAATCCTCCAAGGTACTCATGCAGAACCTCATTGATGAAGATCTGAAAAACCAGCAGCATATTGACTAGGTCGCGAGGTATGATTAAATATTCATAATGGCTGCTGCTGGCATAGAGCTTGGTGTCCCACTTATCACCTTCAGGTATCCTTAACAGGTAGTATGCACTTCATAGGTCTAATTTTATGAACTACTTAGCTTCCTGTAGTTGCTCAGGGCCATCAGAACCAGAGGTTGTAGTTAAGAGTACTTCACCATGATGTAATTTAGGCCAAGGTAGTTTATACAAAGCCAAAAGCCACCATCATCCTCCTTCTCTATGAAGAAGAAACAGTAGTATTGCAGGCGAGGTAGATGGGTATATGAATCCTTGATATAAGGTTCCTAAATAGACTTTTCCATAGCTGGTGAGTTTGGGAATAGATTTAACCTTTATGCTGCAGATCAATAGCACCTTCCCAAGGTCGATGTGGTGGTACACAGGTGGTCATTTATTTGTTGAGGACCTTTGCTAGATCTTTATACTCTGGGGGAATGAAAAGATTCCCAGAGCCTATTAGAATGTTCAAACTTGGAAATGTAAGGCACAAAAAACTGTCCTTCCCACAGTCAATTAGCTTGTTCTTAGACCATGAAATTTTGGGATTCTGGCACATTCATCACAGGTGGCCCAATGTACTACAATTTAAAATTAATTGCAATTGTACCTGGAAGTACATTTTCTCAGTGTAGACGACTGGACATATAACACTGAACTGAGAAGAACGACTTGCCCTGGATGCCCCAAATTCCACAGAATAGACAGGTGCTGTTCCACTGTGCACCTTTTCTCATTTGCATTCCACCAATTTGCATGGGTAGTCCTCTGTTGTCATTTGGGTTGACAAAGGCAGACGGAAGATGGTCCAGAGATTGTTGAGTGTAAATGGGGGAAACTCTCCTAGTCTAAAGGGGGTTATCAGCATAGATGTCCAGGCAAATGAGTTCTTCCAGTCCCAGTGAGTCATCCGTACAGGCTAGCTGGATTGGAGGCTTTGGCTGGGTCCCTACTGAAACACTGTAATCAGGGCATAGACATTCCAGCTACTGGATGAAGCCATAGTCTGGAATTCTAAGGCATTTTCTATTGCAGTTTTGGTTCGCCTTTTGAAGAGCCAGCATTTGCTTTCCAGCGCTCCTTTGGTGAAACACATCTGCAACATATTTTATAAAAGTAGACATGAATCTGATGGGGAGGTTAAGACCCTATTGAGACCAGATTATGGATGCCCATTGTAAAATCCTACACATGTGCAGTGAATAAATGCATGCAATCTGAGTATCATGGAACAAAGTAGGTTGACTAATGTAATGCTGTAATTGGAAGACTTCACATTAGTTGGTGCATTGCTCAGTGCTGGAGAAGAAACTGGATTTGCAGATGCAGATGGTGATATGGTGGGTAAAGATCCATTGGCAGAATTTGTAGCATCTGATCTTGAAATTTAAGCCCTTTTCAGACATGTGCTGCCACCTTGAATTTTTATAGACACCCAGAGTCTTCTGCATGCTCTACCCAAACACCACCCCTCGTCTAAACCAACCTATTTGTAATAGGTGTGTTAAGTCACATTTGTGAATGTGTCACGTGTGAGTTGTGTGTGCAGGAAGGTATCAACTTGGTGCCTCTAACAAGGACATTATCGGGTGTGCCACGTGTGAAAGGGCAAGTCCAGAATATGGTCACACTTGATTCTCTGGACAATGTTTGGAGATCATGTGTGAAAACAGCTTTAGAAATACTCTGAAGGTGAGTTTCACGCTGACCTAACAATGCACCTTGTGCTGCTTTCAAAGCCACTAACTCTCTTGGATTTATCCCTATGCCAAAGTCTCAGAGCATAATTTCTTCTCTAGCTTTAGAAATACTGAGTCACGTGTTCAAGGGAGTAGCCCTTCCAAATTAACATGCTTTAAAGATCATGGGCTGTGTTGAGTAGAAGAAGAACACTTTCTACATTTTGTTGTAACTTGTCCATATGTCTTGGGTTTCCAGGGGCACTGTCAAAACCTTTGGAGTAAAGGCTATTTTCTTTGCAATATTTCTTTAGCAGTGGAAGAAGCATTTCTTGAAATTATCCTCACATTTTGCAAGTGCCCAGAGCTTTGGCAGTGCCTGAAACGGCTCAGGGATTTTCAGAATGACCCAGGGATTTTCAGAAAGACACTGTGGTTCTCCAAAGCAAATGGTCTTGGCTTGCAATCACTGCCTGCATTGCGCCGAAGTCACATTGTAATCTGATCATTTGTGGCCTTATTACCTTAATTCATTCCACTCTTTTGAGAATGTTTCCATCACTCCTTCTACACGCCACCTTTTTCACTTTTTTGCAAGGTTTCCACAGAAATTGTTCGGTATCCTCAATGTCAGCAATAGCTATCTCATCACTGACTTTCACATCATGGAGGGTAGGGAGTGTTACTACCAATCTCTCATTTCATACTTTGTTTCGAGTTTCAAAGATTTTTCGGGTGTCTGAAGGACATAAGAAGTAGGAAAAGAGTATAAGAATCAGAAAAACTGAGCGGATTGTATTGTTCATAACCATTCTTCCAGAAGAGTATCCCAGGAACCTATCATAGTGCAAATCCTTCAGAGTACACACACACACTGTGGACAATTTAAAGACACCGGTCCCCCTAGATGTATGTTGCATGGCAGGGGGATTAAACCACTAGCCTCTTTGTCTGAGAGTGTGAGATTGGTCCCTTTCGGAAAGGTGACTGTGACGCCTTTCTGCTAATGAAACGCACAAACCTCAGCAGGCTGAGCGTCAAAGTCATGTTATTCTCCTCACAGCACTAGAAAATATTACACCATCAGTCTGCCACTGTGCCAGCAGCAGTCTGGTAAATATTCACCTGTTGTTGTGTAGAAGTCAGGGTCTCTGAGCATTAAACGCTTTCTGCTATCAATCTTCTGAACAATGCTAATAAGAAAACAGGAGAGATACTATTTCTGTGGTTGTCAAGGCAACAAAAAATTTCTGCACCAAACAAACTGGTCGTAAACTGTTCACCAGAAACATCTGTTATGCTTAATGGCTCTATAAGAACAATTTAATCTGTCAGATTGCATAATCCATCCAGTATCACTGTTTGTTTGGGCAATATCTATAGTATGTGGCTGGACTACCGGCTTTATTTTATAAAATTATTTTATATGAAAAATATGCCAGATTTATGTTTGTATCCTCCATATTAAAATAAATACTGGCCAATTTATCTATCACCCATCTGTCGTAACTGTACTATTGGCACAGGGATTCACTAAGCCTGGAGCCCCTGGATACGATCCCGGTTAATCACAGGACACACACACACGTAATCACATGCTATGAGCAATTTAGAGTCTGTTTTTTGACCGTGGCAAGAAGCTTGAGTACCAGCCAGTTAAATCTTATTACAGAACTTGTCACTGGTGGGCGAAACTATTTTGGCCTGTCTTATAAGTGAAACCAAACCATGGAGTTATGGGAAATGTTTAATAATAATAATAATAATAATAATGATGTGGTATACAGAATATTGTCTCAGTGTGCCCTAATTGGGTAGTTTTATTTTATTCTTGTATCCTGTATGTGGAAGACCTGCTTATGTTTTAATTTCGGTGGCTCTTAATGATGCCTTCTCCCTGGCAGCGTGTACCTCAGGCACTTCCCCGAGTCGAGCGCTTAAGCGCTTTCAGACTGCACATTAACACCCAGGATCAAATCACCCCAAAACGCCCAGTGAATTGAAGTATCCGCCTCATGTCATTCTTAGCGATTTAACTCTCTATGGTGAAGATGTGCACATTAGGCCTTTGCCTTAAAATATGAATAATCGCACAACAGTGATATAATTGCTACTTTCTAACATGTTACATCTTAGGCGTTTCTTATTCTAAATTATATACTTTTGCATGTTACAATTATATCTTTCTTCCCCGTTCACACCTCATTTAAAGGGTAAAGTAGAACAGGATGGCATTTCACGTATGCTCCTTCCATTATTATGACATCAGTTGTGTTGGGCGTTGGGCTTTATTAATCAATGAAAGGTACACTAGTAACGCCAATGAACCTGAACCCAAAGGAGCGCTGGAAAGCATATTCAGTATATTAGAGTACATATAGGAGGAATACTGACTACTTTTTGCAGGTGGAATAAATATGGATTGGTTATTTTTTCCCTTGTCTCAGAAAGTCCAGGGGAGTCTTCATAGTGTGTCGTTCGTGAGTTTGCTTGTGCAGGAAGCTATCGACTTGAATGTGTCTACCCACATGCAGTCGATCCGTTTCCTCAAGAAAGATGGCTTTATTGATGACATAACAGAAATGGAGCCCCTTTGTGTTGCCTGTAAGAGCCCCAAGAGAAGTCAGCCGTCATGTAAGCGTTTGTGATGTGTCACATCCACGGCTGCGGACGGCTTGGTGCAGCCGAGAGCGGTGGGCACCCGAAGGGCTCAGAATGTTGTTCCACTCCTATGATGAAGTGTGTGGGGAAAACACATGGAGGAATGTGCTCTAGGACAGAACAAGCAGTCTGGAGCTGTTGGGGGGGGTTTCTTTTCAGCAAAAAACACGACTGGTTCAATTGCTCTACTTGGTGACATTACAGATGAGATAAGTAGGTTAATGTAAGCAAGTTTACCTGTTTCTCATTTCAGACTCTCTCTCTTATTAGAAGGCAGTCTTGGGAAGGAGTGTCAGGTGTGCAGGGTTGGCACGCTAATTGGTTTCACCTGTTCCCTGTCATGTGTGTAACCTTGCAAGTCACCCCATGAACTCCAGCAAGCAAAAGCTTTCACGGCCAGTCTGCTGGAGTTTCTTTCTAGCCCCTGCTGAAAGGGCAGTTTTTCTTTTCAGTTTTAGTCAATGTTCTGTCTTCCCCCTACCTTTCTACTGAAGTATACTGGGTCCCCCAATAAAGATCCCATTTCCTGCCCAGTCCAATGTCATGTGTTTCCAGGCAGGCATCATTTCACACTCTCCCAGGCCTCACCTTGGCAAAATGTCATTTATCCACCTTTTCCCCCTTTCCTCTACCTTTCTTTTTACGTTTCTTATATTGACAGCCACCGTATGAGCGATTTACTTGATTTTGACTTGACAACTAACCGAGTGTCTTGTTGCCGGATGTCAGGTGGTGAAGGTAGCCGGAAGCAACATCTCCCATAAGCTCCGGCTGTCCAGCGTGAAGCCTGCGGACGAGGGCACGTATGAATGCCGGGTCATCGACTTCAGCGACAGCAAGGCCCGGCACCATCGCGTCCGTGCCTACCTGCAGGTGCAGCCCGATAAGACCCCCCCGGAGGTCACACAGCTGGATGAAGACCACCCATCTGCACTCAGGCAGCAACCGCCATCACATGACCACCAGAAAGAGGACAGGAAGCTGAAGAAGGTTTTGGACGGCGCCCCCACTGACTGCACGGACAGCTGTGTCCTTTAGGGTCACAGCTATGAGTTTATTGTACACCAGGACGAAGGAATGCATGTTCTTAATCTTTATGAGAAGGTTTCCCATCCATAGATGCAGTTAGTTCTGCTTTGGTATAGCTCTGATTTCTTTTATTGATTTTTCCTTTTCATTTTGTAGTCGCTGTGGCAAAGGCTGACTTTCTGCTTTTTTTTGGGATTTTGTCTTTTTTGCTTTGTTTTTAAGGCCTGATGGGAAATATGTACTTCATTGTTAAAGCTCTCATTCAATCTGTGTAATGTGAATTTTTTTTGTTGACTTTTTCTTGGTCCTCGGCTAAGACGAATGGCATAAAAAGCTGCTGCCATTCTTTGTTTTTAACTGTTCTTTCTTATCATTTGCACACTTTGCCTTGATGTTTTGTAAGAAATCAATGTATACTCTTGTACATTTTTAAACAACTTCTAAAAAAAAAAAAATGTTGGTCACACCATAAGTGTATGCCTTCAGTACATTAAATTAATCGTAAATGGAACAAAAGCAGTGATTTAACTTCATGATCTAAGTTTTTCTTGCAAATTTTTCTTCTTGGCAAAACTTCATGTCATTTTCAGCATATGTATACAGTAAAGTGGTTTTTAAAAATCCTGTCTTGGTTCATTTAACCACACACTGATTGTACCACAGAAAAACAGTTTACTTTATACCTTCATTAAAATACTTTTTCTCCAAAACAGAAATTACATTTTATTTTTGACAGATGTAAATTGCTGATAGAAATCAGTGATTACCCTCGAGACTGGTAAAACTGAAATGAAACTGATTGTAAGGAAAGTTATTTTCACTGTCTTCCTCATTCATTTGCAAATGGCCTACATTATATAACTACCATATCACAATGACTGTGTCCTGTTATACAAGGTCTCTGTAGGTGCCATTGAACCAGATTATTTTCATTAAGTGCTTGTAAGATGTCACACTAAGCTTAAAAAGCTGCAATGTCGTCTAAAATGAACCACCACTGGGATACATCAAGTTGTCCTTGGAGTTTTAATCTGAATTGTACTCGTCTCATTAAAATTTGTATTCGTGTTATAAATTAAATCATATAATATGGGGGAAAACATTTGGCATAAAGCCAAAATTGATTTTACAATTAAATTATTTGATATTGGTTATCACGCATGCTGTGTGGCTGTTTTTACTTGTTACATCAGCCCATAGCAAACTATATCATTTAACTATTACATTTTTGCTACATTTTTTAATTCATTAATCGCCCATGTCAATGTTTTACTTTTGTTGTCAGTACAGCAAAACTGATAAATGACGATGCGTGATGCATATATATTACAGCAACATACATTAGGAATAATTAATTTCATGGTTCAGGAGTTTTTCATATAACTGTCATCATTATTGATATGTCACTTCCTGATCGTCCATAACCGCTGATCTAAAGTCACAGTGAGCCCGGAACGTATCTACAAAGCTCCGGGCATAAGGCAGGAGACACTCTGGGTGGGAAGTCAGTCCCTCAGTCACACACTATGGGCAATTCAAAGATAGCATTCCAGCTAACCACATGAAAGGCCATTTAAAACCGAACTAAGTCCCTGATATGTGAACATAACACAGTCTCTGGTCTCTGTTATGTTAAGTAGCATGTTACCGGCCAAACAACTGCCATGTCACTGATCGTAAGATAAAAGAGAGTGGGTTTATCGTATTTGGTATATTAACTTGACTATCACCTACCGGGCTTTTGCAGTTTGTAAACAACAACTCTGCTGTCAGCCAGGCCTGTAATATGCCTCACGTGAGCTACTGGGCAGCACATCTCTGCTAGCGTGCAACGTGCAGCTTTGATCCAATCCGAGAGTCCTCAGCACGGAGGCTGCCTCACATTCCAGCTAAAAGGGACAAGGCGGAACAGCATCATTGAGAATGGCGGCCTGCGTCACCCAGCTCCAAGTGTCTCAGGTTCATTGAGCAAATGACTAGGTGAATGTCCTCAGATCATTTCCACAGTGGGGGCTTTAGGAGCAGCAAAGGACAGCACACAGGAACTAGCTCTAATGCAGCTCAGGGAGTCGAGCTTTACCAATGTTCAGCTAATGGTCTCTTTTCTTGACATGAAGAAGGACCTCTCCCGATGATAGCATAAAAATTATGCTCCCCTCATCCATACTTTTCTTTTGTTTCACTCTAAGCTCATTACTGCCACACTTTTCAAGGATTTCAAGAAGAATTTGACATATTGAAAGCTTAGTATAGCTCTGGGCAAAAGTGTAGCTAAGCGTAAGGAGATTACAATAATAGCCAGCAGGTCAATATTACTAAACCTAAACTTTCCTGTCTGCCTTCTCTTCCTCGCAGGAAGGGGAAATGATGTAAACAGTCAGAATGCAGATTTCATCTTCTCCCTATTCCCTTCAGTTACGAAACCCCAGAAGTTAAATTAATCTGGTGTGTTGACACCCTAGGGTGCAGATTAGTCAACTTCTTTAGTCTTTTTAATTGAATGTTCTGAAATACCATCTCAGGATGTCAGGATGTCTTCTGAAAATAGAGAAAGAGATTATGACGAACAGGTTCCCCTGTTACCTTTTCCCAGTCTTGGTTCAGAAATGAAATTTTAGATTAACTGCCTCCAAATAAACAAATAGTTTTGCACTCACCTTCAGTTAGTCCCAGTTTACACTCCTGACCATCATGTACATGCAGATGAATGAGATGAATGAGATGCAGCTGAATGAGATGGCAGTAGCTAGAGCCCTTGCCTCATACCTCCATGCCTCAGTGGAGTATTAGTTTATGGGTGTGCACACGTATGCAACCAGCTTATTGTACATAAAATAAACAGATTTTTTTATTTTTAAATTGAATTGTACAGGTTATAGGTCACAGTAATGGTGGAAAAAGTTTTGAAATGATTTATCGTGGTCTCATTCTTTTTTACATCACAAAAACCTGGATTTTTACAGGGGTGTGTACACTTTTTATATCCATTGTATGTTGGGCTAATTATTCAACTCACAGAAAAGTTTGCTGATATACCGTCCAGAAGGTACCTCTGCCTTGTGCCCTGTGCTGCACCAAAACTTACTGTGACCCTGAATTGGATAAGTCAAGTATCTATCGAAGACTGATGGATGGATATATGGATGGATAGATGCACGGAGAAATGGATATAACAAAATCATTCCTATTTTAAAATATCATAAATTTACTCAGTTAGGAAAGCTTTATATATTTGCAGATATATTCAGTCTTGTATGGTTGTGTTTTTGGCTGATGTAGCAGTTAGTGATATCTGTCTAGGATGATGTGGTATATATGTGCGGAAGATGCGTTCTAATAATAGTGCCGTTCCATTACTGGACCACCCTCGAGAAACTCAGCAAAATGCATTTTGAGGTGTGAGCTGAGGAATTAGAATACTAAAATACCACTTAATGCAGTCAGACGGAAAAGTAACGAGCATCATTCTTTGCCTCATGTATGACACCTTGTGGCGATTCTTTTTACACAGATTTTTGGTTCACGTAGATGTGCTTGCTGTTAAAGCGCGATTCGAAGGGCAGTCTCCGTGACGTATCCCAAATGTCCCTATAGTCATAATGTATTAAATAATAAAGAGTGGACCGTGCAGGGCTGTACTGGCCTTGGACTTGCACAGACAGCCCTACCAGTGCACTACACAGACATACCCTCAATAAATTTCGGCGATGGGGATTTTGCCGGCCCAAAAACCCATCGGCCCAGCAAGACAATAATTCATTATGATTGACTGCATTATCTGTTACCACGGTCAGATACATCTGATAAAGAAAAATTTGTAACTATTCATTTAAAATCACTAAAACGGATGTTATAGCGGATGCCTGGGTAAATCCCATGAAAAAGTGACTTAACAGCATATGGGGGGTGATTTTAGATTGCACCCAAGACGGTCGAACTCCATTATGCAGAATGTTGATCAATCTGAGATTACCAACATGTATAACAGAATACATCAGAGGTCTTGGGTCGCCATCCTTGACAAAATGAAAATCTAACCTCACCACATATTTAATTCCACGTTTCATTGAACAACACCAGTTACTATTAACCCAGTACATTTACGGTTGTATTCGATATCTGAAATGTTCTATTATTATTGTTATTGTTAATAGTAGTAGTAGTAGTAGTAGTAGTATTTTATTGCTGCTATATTTACTTCCAAATCAATGTTATTTTTATAGTGCTTAGCGGACCCCCGGTCCCGTGCTCCCCAGGGAGCCTTAGGTGACAATGGTAGGAAAATACTCCCTCAAGGACTATGCTGCCTAGTCCGCCATTCTCCGACCCGCACCACCTTTCGTATCTTTTAAACAAACTGAATAGGATTCAAGGTCTTAATTAGTTAATTAATATTCACATCTCATTTTCCATGTAAGTGGTTAATAGTACTGTTAATAATCCACCAATAAACTTAGGAGTGGTCGTGTTTTGGGGAAGACTTTTTAAGGGAAGCCTTAAAAATAGTTGTGAGGTTATTTTATTATAGACGGCTGTCAAAGACACCAATATTAACTGAAGTAGTAAAACGTTACAGTAGCCTTATGTGTGTTGCTTTGCGGGGGGGGCATCGCGCTCGTGCATTTGCTCTACGACCCCGCCACGTGACGTCACACGGCCTTCTCGCCAGTCTTAGCCAGCTAGCTAGCTAGCTTCTTCGGAGAAGTTGGCATTTGGTTATGCGACTAACATGCGCCTAATCGCACTGTTAAAGTAATAAAAGCGAGTCTGGCGACGGTAAAGCGCGTCGGCATGAATTCCTTCTTGTCGGGCGGTACCGGTACCGGTGCTCGGCGGCGGCTAGCCGGCCGCCGCGGCGCGTTCTCCGGATAGTTACTGAAGTTTACGCTCCTGCATATTGTCAGCGCTTTTTTATCGCGAAAGTCGCCACAAAGTAGACGCGAATTCCCAGCTAAGGTACCGGCGACGCGCTCGTTACTGCTACGCCGATATGCGCGGGGTTCTGCTAGCAGCTCGCCTCGTTAGCTTTTAAACTTCCTCCGGTGCTAGTGGCCGTAACAGGTAGCTAAGTGCGGCGTAATGAGCTAATGCGCCCTCACTCGTATTCCAAGTCCGTGTTTATGTTCTGTGCGCGTCTTTCCCCGGCAACCAGCACCACTTCGGCTCTGTAAATATACCCAGAAAGCCGAAATACTAACTTTGCTATAGCTACCATTGGGCTAGGCTAACAAGCTAGCAGGTAGAACCCCCTCGCCTTGGCAACCGGGCAGCCGCGTCTCCATGGGCGATTAGCGCTACTTATCTGCCCTCCGGCGACTGCGCGATTGAAATAATTTGAGAGAAGGCCGAGGCGGGCGATGTCGTCTTTTTCGGAAACGGCCCTGGAAAAGAAGCTATCGGAGCTGAGCAACTCGCAGCACAGCGTCCAGACGCTGTCCCTGTGGCTGATCCACCACCGAAAACACTCGCCGGTCATCGTGCGAGTGTGGCACCGGGAGCTGAAGAAGGGTGAGTGTGTGCTGGGCAGCGGGCGAGCTGGGCTAATGCCAGGGAACCGGTGAGTTCCCTGGCTGCTGGGACGGGAGCGCTCCTGTATGCGGCTCGTGGTGTGACTGGCGGGATGTTTCTGTTGTAGAAGGTGTACTTGTGCGTATTTACAGATGCACACATTAAGGTCGTGCAGCTGTAAAGTAGTACTGACAGTCACGAAGCGGTGAGTTTATTAATGTGCAAGCAATTGCACGGTTAAGGATCGCGGTGCTATACCTCGCCAGTTTAGAGGTTGCTGTATGCATGACTCTGCAAGATTTGACAGTGATCAGATGGTTACTTGCAGTCATGGCTGCTAAAATCTATTGCATTGTGGTTATTTTTTTTTTTTAAATCCTTCCGCCAAACCGTGCATTTGTAACCCTTCCGTTTCAGCCAAGAGCAGCCGCAAGCTGACCTTCTTGTACCTCGCCAATGACGTGATCCAGAACAGCAAAAGGAAAGGCCCCGAGTTCGCCCGGGACTTCGAGATGGTGCTCGTAGACGCCTGCTCCCATGTGGCGAGGTGAGTCGCTTAGCCTCAACCCCCGCTGAGATGATTTAGTCTTACAGGCCTGTAATTCAAGGAAAGGTGAGAGGTTGGCTCAGGTAGAATCCCTCAGCACTTTAAGATGTGTTTTGGCTTTCATAGATTGCATTAATCCTTGTAGATTGTATTTAAAAGGTTTCCATATGTTTCACATAGTCCTGAACTGTACGAGAAGTGCATACAGTGCTATGTGAATTTTAGTACATTAGGCCCTCATTTTAAGAAGTATGTGTGTAAAGACATAATTGAGTCTCTCATTGTATTTCGCAATAATTGTGATTTTGTCTGGGAAATGTAATTAGTTGTCAAATTGTACAGTATAAAGATGTGGTATGAATAACAGGTTTTATTTGGTAAATACTGTCATTCTCATAACTGAAAGAACGTTATCTCCTACAGAGAGGCAGATGACGGGTGCAAAAAGCATATGGAGAGACTGCTCACCATTTGGCAGGAGCGTGGTGTATACAGGGCCGACTTCATTCAGCAGCTCAAACTGTCCATTGAGGATTCCAGCAGCCCCAAACACAAGTCAGGTATGCATGTGGGGCGGGGATCTCGGCAGTCCAGGGACTGCTGTAAGTTTGCATGTGGTCTTATCCTTATTTCTTCCAGGCTCTTCTGCATGTGGTGCTAAACCTTCAGCACTGTAGCTTGTGTTTTGTCCGCAGTTTTAAACATGTAGGGTTTTTTTGTGGTGTTCCCTGCCTCTGAACAGGTCGTCACTTGCTCGAATCCCATTGCTGGTGATTTCACTGTTGGATGCTTGAACGAAGCCCTAAACCCTAGTTGCACCAGAGACACTGCCTGACCATGACCTTTGATCTTCACTTTGCTTTAAACATGTGTCTTTAGAATGTGTTCCTCTTTAGTGGATTTTAACCAAGTTAACGCATTTGGAATTATTTCATGGCTTGTATCATTCATGTATTTGCGACCGGCTACTGTTCGGTTTGTTTTTCTATTTTAAGCTGTCTTGGCATTAAAACTGCTTGTGGTCAGACCACTATGCCTGATTAAATGTGCTTTTACATGCACATGGGTGGATCTCATTTCATGTCCAATAGACATTCATCCAGTGTTAATGAACTTTTATGGAAATCTGCGACTTTTGTCAGCCGCAAGTGAATATAACTAACCACGTTTACCCAGAACAGCACTGTAACTCCCCTTCCTGTGATTTTTTTTTTTTATAGTTGGTTATTGTCACTGATGGATGTAAAACTTTAATGCTAGTGGTGACCGACTTTGAATGTAGTGTTTTTGCCTGTTAACTTGTAACTGATGACCATGGATGCCTGGAAAAAACTTTAGAACACTTACACATCAACAGCAGGCCCCCAGTCTGCGCCACAGCATTTATTTTGAGAGATATGTAGGCGGCATATAGTGTCTCGTTTAATATCCTTGC
>JAODKN010000108.1:226291-244588 GCA_026774425.1 Petrocephalus zakoni
CATACTAATTCAGTGCCATCACTGGCACCCCCTGTCTGAGGCACAGTGAATTTGGCATACTAAGTCAGTGCCGTCACCGGCGCCCCCTGTCTGAGGCACGGTGAAGTTGGCATACAAAGTCAGTGCTGTCACAGGCGCCCCCTGTTTGAGGCATGGTGAACTTGGCATACTAATTCAGTGCCATCACTGGCACCCCCTGTCTGAGGCACAGTGAATTTGGCATACTAAGTCAGTGCCGTCACTGGCGCCCCCTGTCTGAGGCACAGTGAAGTTGGCATACTAAAGTTGGCATACTAAGTCAGTGCCGTCACCGGCACCCCCTGTATGAGGTATGGTGAAGTTGGAATACTAAGTCAGTGCCCCCTCAGAAACCAGTGCCATGGACGGCCACCTCCAGGATTGACTCACGCTGATTCCCGTACTTCGAGTTGAATCATTTCCCATTAAGTACAATCTATTAAAAGGAAATGCAGATTTAAACTTTAAGAAGCACATTTAAGGTGATGGACCATTACATTATTTTGAAACCCCAATAATAATCCATTTCACACATCGTCATCATCATTTAAATTCATAATTTCCCTTAAGCAGTAATTAGTTAGCCAAGGGACTCCAATAGTAACATTTCATACGGCAGAACTAAAGCGTCTCACTGTGAAACATTACGTCAGCTCCTTCGATGGACAGTCAGCACTTATGTCTAGACCATCATGGCCGTGGTTATGTTAAACTGTTAGGGTGACTTGGGGCACATAAAGAAGTATATAAATCACCTACAGTTTGCCAGAAAAGTAGTGGAAAGCCTTTACTTTTAATTTACATTTAGATTCTCTTGCACTGCTATCCTAACTGATTGTCATTTATAGAACAGAGATTATGGCTCAGTAATTTGCGTTAAGCATTCTTTCAACAGGCAACATTTCATGGGCTTTAGCCAAATGGTTACTAGCATGAGTTTATCCTCTGCTGGACACCAAAGGCACAGAGGTGAAGTTGAAGAAGATAGTGGAAGAGAAAAGAAGAGAGACAGCTCCATTTCTGCCTTGGATGGAAACACAGAGCCTGAGAAGCAAAGAAAGCATGGAGATGGTCTCAGCATTTCCCTGATACTGTAGGAGAGCTGGCAGATGCTGACGTTCTTGCTGATGTTATAAGCCTGGACATTAAGACTGGACTAGAGCAAGTAAGCATCCTGCTCAGTATGACGATTTGAACATGGCGTTTGATCCATAAATGAATGAGTCCATAGTTTTATGTGTTGTGGTACTTGCCCAGTATAAGAGGCATCCCCCTGGCTGATCAAATCATTCAAAGTCACAAGCATCAGGGATTAGTTCTGTCCCCCAATGCACATGTTCCCTCCCCTGCAAAATGTGCCCAAAGAATTTCGTACACACGTGTCAATAAAGCCTCAAATTTGGAGCTAACAGAAAAAAAAGCCTAGTCTTTTATCTTGCACTTCCACAAATATTACGTTAGATGGCAATGTGGTATCATGGCTGAACCTACATGCGTTATATGGTGTTACATGAAGCAATGTTAAAATGCACGTATTTCACTCCTTCTAATTGTAATGCCGTTATTTCTATGAAGAGGAAAGAAAAAATAACATTTTTTTATCCAAATGATGAATACGAAGAAGGAGGCTATTTTGATAAATACAGTGAACGAGGAAATTTTGAGAGTTAACGGTACAGCCTAATTTATGGTTCCTTAGTGATTTCAGTGGCCTCCATAAAACGATCTACCAGCAGAAGTGGCTGGAAGTAACCTCCTTTGAATAAATATAGCTCCCAAGTGTTACATGTGCAGGGTAATACATTCCCATTGAGAGTTGTACTGCAGCATTCTAGTTGTCAAATGGAGGGAAACTACTGTATGCATTTGGGTCAAAAATCCCGAGGCGGCAGAAACTTTTTTTTAAAAGGCGCCCCGTCATTTGAATAACAGTTAATAATTATAACAACAACAACACTAATAATAATAATAATAATAATAATAATTATTATTATTATTATTATTATTATTGTTGTTGTTGTTAGTAGTAGTAGTAGTAGTAGTAGTAGTAGTCAGGGGTGCTGCTAAAGATTTTGGACCCCATGAAAGTGTATCACACTAGGTCCCGAACCCAGACCAGTCCTATTATGTTCCACATTTTTCAGGGCCCCCCCTCAGTCAGGGGCCCTTGGAATCATCCTAACTTTCCCCTCCTGTGTCATTAGTAGTAGTAGCAGTAACAGTATTTGAAGTATTTTTTGCCCTTCCCGGGGCCTCTGTTGCACTTGTTGCTGTTCTTGTTGCTACTGATGCTGTTCCTTCTGTTGCTGTTCCTGCTGTTGCTGTTCCTGCTGTTTCTGTCCCTCTTGTTTCTGTTGCTGATCCTGCTGTTTCTGTTGCTGTTCCTGCTGTTTCTGTTGCTGTTCCTGCTGTTACTGTTGCTGTTCCTGCTGTTTCTGTTGCTGTTCCTTCTGTTACTGTTGCTGTTCCTTCTGTTACTGTTCTTGCTGTTTTGTTGCTGTTCCTTCTGTTGCTGATCCTGCTGTTTCTGTTTATTTCTTTCCTCAAATGTTTCCCTTAACTCTTGTCACTGTGTTGAAAGTAATAATGCATTTATATAGCAAATCCCCAGTAAAATGAATTATTACATTGGCATCAGTATCAATAGTTTTGTCTTGAAGTTGTCATACAATATGTTATAAAGAAACAATATATTGAGAACTTTTTTGCTTATTGCTGTCAAGGATCAGCATTATTGCAGTTTAGCGAAGGGAAATTATGCAATCAAAGGCAATTAAAGCTTTTTGTGGGAAATTGGAGGAAATTAAAAGAAAATGGCCTTAGCTTGCACTCTAAGCTGTTGACTGTTTTCCAAAAAAGTGTTCCTTTGAACTTTTCCGTACAAACTTTGCCCGTCATGCTTAGTAAGCGGTCCTGAAAATTCTGATTCCATGTGCATACAAATTCCCACACATACTGTGCCTGTCAAAAATTCAAATAGACCTGCTTGAAACCATATTATTTCTGTTTTACATTGTATTCACTTGGCTCTTATCAGGAGTGAAAATCTGTCTAGTGAGTGAAAATTCAAAACATTTAGGGCCATTTGCTGTGTATTTGTAAGACAGAGAGGTTGAGCACATGAGTTCTGCATATACTGTATGGTTCCCACTCTAGCCTGGAGGAGGAAGTGTCTGGCCAGAGCTTACTCTGCTTGTGCCACACTTGGTTGTACAGTTGTTTTGCAAAACCTGTGAGCACCCTGTATTATTTTTGGAATTACTGCAGAAGACATTGCGTGATTTCGTGCGGAAACCCGTTAACCAAATGCCTTCTGTTTGTGAAGCTGCTATCAAGGCAGATGGCGACTATTTTCAGGAATCCAATACATATAGAGAAATTTTTCAACATGCACACCGCTGTGGTGATCCTTATGCTTTTTGTTATATATTATAATGTGTTGTTATATTCTTGTTATATAAGTCTTGTGCACCAGGAGAGGAGAGATGTGTAAGCACTGGTGGAACAGAAGTCAACAGATACGTTGGAAAGGTCAGTGATGGCAGGTTCAGCAGTCTAGGTGCAAGGTGACCATCCCATGGACTAGCAATTGGGTTAACAGTCCTGTTAGGTGGCGTGGAACCAAAAAAATGTCTGTGTAGTACAAATATGCAGAACCGAGTAGCTGTGATGGAAGAGAGTGAGATTTTTGTTAATTATGACAGTAAGCCTTGTGACTATCGTTGATGGCGCTAATGTTATTTAGCGTGACGGTGAGCTTGTTGTAAAGAGATGTGCCAAGTGGGGCATGGAAGTAATTTCGCTCATTGCACAGTGCATCTGGTGGTCTCCCACCCAGCCAGAGATGTCACTGTGAAACTCAGGAATCCAGGAAGACACGTGAGTGGAGAATTGGTGTTATCAGCTTAGCTGGACGCAGGGAGTGTGGTAGAAAGGGTTTGAGGCTCAAAGAGAGCCCTGTCAGGCTACCCGGTAGGACCTACCGGAGAGGCAAGGCTCATACCGCTATAGTGCAATTCCTTTGATCCTTAGTTTCACTGGAAACATGAGGAAGACCTCATGGCACGTAACTCTGAAACTTATGGAAGGATCCAGGAGGATGAGAACCATGGAGAGGCAAGCCGCTCTGTCTGAATGGATCCCCCCTGAAACAGCAAGAAAGGAGCATTCGGCTGAGTGTCCTTGTCCCTGAGCCAGATGAGTTTTGGTAATTTGCTCTGAGAAAGAATCTCAGATGGTTGAACAAAGTACAGTCTGTCTTAAAAGGCGACAGAATGCATCTATTTTTGTCAGCTTTCTTGGTGAGGAGCTGTCAATCCAAGCCTTGCTTATAAATAAAAATGTATAAGTAGAGCATGTATAGATATAAATTACTCTGAGCATCAGCCTGTGTGGTCTTTAGAAATTGAAATGAATGAGGCGCCGTCTGCTTTGTTTAGCGCTGACATCTGCAGCGCTTTGATTGATGCGCGGAGTGGTGGCGGGCCCCTGGGATGCAGGCTCTCATTAGCAGCCAAGTTCATTAGCTCGGCCTGCGCACACATGCTCCTGCGCATGTGCAGACACAATGCAGCCCGGGACGGGGGGCCACTTTGCAGCAATGAGCTTGGGGGTGGTGGGGGGCTGGGGATTTTTCTTTCCTTGTCCACAGGGGAAGCAAGCTGTAGGGCTTTCAGCCCCCCCATCTTCTGGATCACCGTACTCCGACCCACAAATGTTCCTTATCATTTTCTGCCCATCCTGATTTATTAAGGTTTGATTTGTCACAATTGAAAGACTTTATGATGTCATGGAAAAGACAGCAATTGCTGGCACACTGTGCACATACAGATCATTCCACGCAAAGTGTTACCGTGTCCTCCTTAGACACCCCTATGATTTTTAAGGTACGGTAGTCATACAGGGTTTCTACATCAATATGATCAGTCCTTGTGTCTGAGATTTTACAGTAATTCAACAATAGTCACCTTTTTTTTGGCTATTCTGAACGCACGATTAATCCAATATGAATTGATTGGCTCAGAATCCAGACAGGCTTAAACACAAATTAAAAGTGATGTTGCTCATCAGGTTAATGTCAACCCACCATGCACCCACAGCTCCATATTATCAGCTTTAGCAATGGCTCAGGATAACGCAGTCTCTGTGGGTCATCATTCCGGGTGTTGCACCCTCCCGCGGCCAATCAGGGAAGCAGACGGAGCTCACAGAGATTAGAGGGGAACGAAGGACCGTCGAGCCAATGAACTGACGTCAGAGGGCAAAATCCCCCGTTGCTGCTACTCTGGGGGACACAGTGAGAGCAGAACATGCTACTAATGTTGGCTGAAAACAAATGGTGGGGCGGAGTGTGGCTCTCCGGGTTGGGACTCATGACTGAAGATCACTGGTCCTTCCTTCGACAGAGTGATGTCACCGCTTGGACCCTTAATCTCAATTACTCCAGGGACACTATGTCATCCTGATCATCTGTACATCACTTAGGACAAAAGCCTTGGCTAAATTAGTCATAATTAAAAAAGAATGTTTTGTGTGGCCATGGGTATCTAACTTGAAGAACAACACGTATTTCTACTGATGAGCGTCCCTTCTCTCTATCGATTGGGTTTTGGCTAGGTGCACTACACAGCCACCATCTCGATCAAGCATGAAAGATCTGAAAATGCATCCCAAAGGCTAAGGTACTACAAGAAAGTGATTGAACGGAGGACTGGATTTCAAGCTGAAGAAAATACAGTTTAAGTACTGAAAAGGGTCTTGAGAGCTTGCTGGGTCTGTCTCTGCCCTGTCTCACCTCTCCTGTCCAAGCTGCTAGCTCCAGAAAGCAGAAGGGCAGAAACCTGGGCTGGTCAGGCGTCGCTGCTCTACTGACCGACTCAATTAGGCGATTATGCCTTCTGCCGTCCTCTTTAGCACCGGCGCGGTGAAGCACTCCTGGCTGGCAGACAGGTTTCCTCCCAGGTCAGCCAGTGGAGCAGCGATAGTCACGTCCTGGGTCCTCGACACTCAGTTTATTATTCGGTCGTGCCGCTGACATGTTGCCCAGAGCGGATTACACTTTTTACCCCTTTATTGGATAATGCCTTTATTCCCTGAAGCAGCATGGGTTGAGTGTCTTGCTCAGGCAGAGATGTTGGGAGGGATATGGATGTCCTGGCAGATTCAAAGGGGGGCAGTACATGACAAAAGCCCTTGAAAATTTAAAATTGTATGTAAAATTGGCAGAGGTGGGAATTTCAGGTCCAGAAAGTTAAAATCCATACCAAGATTTTGTGTCAACCAACCAGTTGAGTACTCGGTGACTGTGAGTCTTTATACTCAACTGGTTGGTTGAAACTAAATCATGGTCTGGATTTTTGCTTTCTGGACCTGAAATTTCCATCTCTGAATATTGGAACACAAGGTGATTGAAGGTCTTACAGAGACTTACCCTAACCACGTGCTGTTTTTCCCCTTGACAGATGGTCCTGACAGATGAACACATATTACTATTATTGCATTGTAATGTTCTTCCAGGTGTCTATGTGTAGCATCTCTTTTGGGCTTAAGTTTTGTGTTTGTTTTTCTTGAGGCTGACGTCTGTATCGATCTCTCACACTCACTTTTCAGGGCTGATTTATTTCGGGAAATGGCGCCCATAAATGCAGAAATCTCATTATCTGCCGCTAACAAATGGTGGGGCTGTGTCAGGTCACTACGGAGAATCGTGGACTGCTGGGGGGAAAAAATCAGTACCAGTACCTTGCAGAGGCCTTATGTGGAGCAGGTGCTCAAAGCCTTTGACACACACATTAAAGGGGTGCTCTGTACCTTTAAATGGAGGCGCTTTAAATAGTTTGGGCAAAAGGGGCTGGCAGTCAGGCACCCCACCCTCCAACCCCCGCACGTGCCTACCGAGTACCAAACGTGTAACCAAAAACAGCAGATTTATCTATTATATAGCTGGTGTGCAGTAGAGTTAGACCAACAGATTGTGAATATATATGGAAAATGAAAGAGTCCAGAACCCTGACTGGATGGCCTTTAGAAAATGGTGCCATTTTTTATTTATAGAGTAATAGCCTCATCATATTGTCAGATGGAGGAGGGTGTGGGTGTTCTGGGGATAGGGGAGAGGCAGGGGATGGGGGCCTTTACTAACTTACAGTCAGTTACTATTTATTAGCTCTATAAAGAGGTCCCTTATTTCCCCAGCAGTCCTCCGCTCTGTTTTTTCCTCTGTGAGCACTGAAATGGCAGCCTTTGGCGTTCTGTCCTGCTGAATCGCAGACGTTCTAGCAAACTCCCCGCTCTATCATCCTGTGTTATGTGGATCTGTTCACTGTCCAGGAGGAAGTAGATCCATGTGGAGTCCTTCGATACCATGCCATGGATCCCCATGTTTGAAGGTTACATCATCAAGAGTTGACAGTAACATATCATTAGATCCCTGTCCAGGGCTGGTCTTGTGCTTCGGGTAACTTCTAAAGCTCTTTGAGCCTCTTCCCTGGCCAAGTGGTAAATGCAGTAGGCACCTTCTCTGCAAATATATATATATATATATATATGAAATGCTGGAGGTGAAACAAGTCTAGTTGTTTTTATGTACAAAATCTGATAGATGTAGTAGGCAGAAAGACATCAATGGGAGTTTAATCCCAGACCACCAGTGTAAAAAGTATTGTCATAGGATGGACAACAAATCAATTGCTGAAAGCGTGAAATATGAAGTAATGTGTGAGTAATTAGGACAAATGTGAATTGCCTTGTTTGCTTTCCTTAAGTGCATATTTAATGCATTGATCAAACCTCCTGGAGAAATGAGCTGAAGGAATTAAATGTGCTGAACCATTTTATACTGTACCAATATACTATTTTGTATTACCTCCAATAGATAAGAAAGTGAAAGAAAATCACTACTGAACATATGTGCGTAAGTGCTTGGGCTTGATTATATATGACCTTTAGTTACCTACATCAACTAGTGTCACGTCTGACCCAGATGAGTGGGCACCCTCACTTAGTTTCCCCACCTGGAACATTGCTGAGTATTTGCATTTTGACCAAACTAATGTTACGTTATAAGTGTAGGTGTCCCTGGAGTAATTGGGGTTAAGGGCCCAATAGTGACATCTCTGCCAGCTGCAGGTATTGACAATCGACCTTCTGATCACAGGCTGAGAATCCTTCTCCCCAGAGCCACACATCGTCCCTGAGTTGCTTCTGGGTTCCTCCAGAGTTCACCCCACTCCAGAGTACTTTACTAACATAGTCCTCTCCAATCAGAATCCTCTCCAGGTTACTACAAGATAATGAGATAGACTTCACTGCTCACTGTTTGTTGGACATCTAGCATCCACCTACATAAAAGCTTGCTAATCTGTTTAATTGTTTACAATGGCATTGTTATGCTGTTATGTGTTATGCGGGTCAGATGTTTAACATGGCTCTCCTTCCTCTGCAAAGCTCAGTGGGAACACTGGCTTCTATATTTGCAATGCAATTATATTTCAGTTAATAAAACTTCATTATGTGTATGAGGTACTGCTATAAAATTCATGGCTTCTATAAATTTCACAGGGAAGCTGAACTGACATCCAGGCCATGATGTAATGTTCACATTCATATTTATGCATCTGCCAGACTTTGTAGGGACGTAACAGGGTTGACAGCGCTGTCACCTCACAGCAATCTCCATCACTTCTGAAGTGGGGCTTACTGTCTGTATGTGTTGGAAAATGTGTGGGGCTACAGCTAAGTCAATCTCTTTTGGTATATGCCCCCCACCACCACCACCACAACCCCCACACTTTTAAAACAATTGCCACTGTGTAAAGCACACAAAAAGCAACCGGATCTGTGAAATGAGTAGCCAAGGGTGACCTCTGCGAGGCCATGTGATCCAGGGACTGCTTTATTCTTTCTATGTGGATGAAGAACTCCTTGGTTCACCTGCACATCTCTTTGGGCAAACACGGCTGCATAATAAATAGATGTAAATAACAGTGAAACTGTAGAGAGAGATGAAAAGATGGGGAAAACGTGCATGTTCAGTCTTAAGATCACTCAAGAGGCTCTGGAGCAGCCTCTGATGTATAAAGCTTTCATTAAGTAATTGTGCTTGCGAGGGACACCAATTAGAAGGGCCCTTGCTTTTTAATGAAATGCCCATTAATGGTGTTCAGTCTCTCCTCTTTCAATCCATTATCCCAAATAGCAGTTCCTTGTTCTTTATTACATGGAGGGGTTGATGATGTCACCCACATCTGAGAAATTAGTTCAAATAAACCTTGTTTTAGACGTTAACTTTAAAAAGCCATGCTTGTTTACTAGAAGGATAATTCTTCACCTAAAAAAAGTAAGTTAAATTGTTCATTATAAAAAAAAACACCTTCCTGCTCCTTGCATACAGATTTTTTTTTGATCATCACTGATAAAACTGAACAAGGCATTGGAAAAGTTAATTAATTTAAACACAAGCCAGCCTGAGCTGTTTCACAGTGCTGTGCTCTCTCCCAACAGCGAAAGTCAAGCTGAAATACAAATGACTGCATGAAGAACTTTAATGCTGCTGGCAAATAGTGGGATGATGGTGTAAAATCCCAATTAAGCCACATCTAACACACCAGGAAAAATTGCTGATTGTATTTCAGGCTCTAGTGGCTCTCGGTGGGTCCAATTTATGTCCAAGGCTGCCGACTCGCTGGTTTCGGGGCCTCACGTCCCTTTTAGTTGGAATCCACATCTCGCAGCAGAAGAGGAGTCCATGTCGAGCCGGATGCAGAGTTTTCACAGTGAGGTCACCTCCTTTGTTTCATCTGGTCACTGTTCTGTCGTGCAATGGACTTCATGCAGACATCTCGTCATTATTCCACCATGATGTACAAATAATTAATGTCTTCTCTGCATCCTGTCCCTGAGAAGCCGTGCAATCAGCATCTCGTGGAGCCAGAGTGGAGACGCGAGCAGAAAGCACAGCCCAGCAGGTTGAAAGGAATCTCGTTTTGGAAACAATACCATCAGCAAATGCGCTTTAATGCAGAAAAATGTGAAAAAGGCAGAAGTGATGTAGCATTCACCTTCAAAGTGTCGTCTTACATTATCAGCAAGTTGCTCTAGTAGCAGGTGAAATGGTGCCTTAACATATCGTGCTACACTTTGATGCTGCTAGGATCGTGGGTTCAGTTCCTTGGTCTGTGAGCATGGATTTTACATGTTCTCCTGGCACGGGTGAATTGGTGCCTCTAAATTACCCAGTGCTGTATATGTGTTTGGGTCCTGGTACCCAATCCTCAGTTTCCTTCTGCTATTTGCTTCTGGAACAGATTTCAGATTCCTCATAGCCATGTGCTGCTTAAACTGGTATGGAAAATGGATGGAACATCTCAGGTGAATGTCATGCTATATATTTCCCTCCAAAGTGCAAATATTGCACATTCAAATGAAACACTGCGTTGTCAGTAAAGGTTTTTTGCATAACCAATATCTACAATCTTGTAGCCGGATGGAATATTACCACTGCCATTAACAAGATCGGTGTGTTCCATATAAATAATTTTTAAAACTGTCTGTCTGTCTCTTCTTCCCTTACTAATTGAATGAAACCATAATCCTAGTGCACTGACATGCAGTAATTGGTCACCCAAAAGTGGAACTAAGCTGGCGTTTACTGTGCTGCTAAATGGCATCGAGCTGCCACCAGGACCGCGGTGAAACAGCAGCCCTGTGACAGAAAAGGTCACAACAGCAATCACATGTTCCAAGTTAATGAAGTGGGCCAGCGTCGACTGTCCTCTTTCAGCCATAATTGGTCAGCAATTATTTGGAGGGTCGATATTGGCAAACTCAGAATGCGCAAACAGCCAATCAGGAGGCCTGATTCTTCATCTTCTTTTTTTAAATAGTGTGTTGTTCTCAGAATAATAATGGTACATGACAAACTGGTTACTTGGATCAGTATCCAGCCAGTCTGTAACTTCATGATCTAACACTGAACATATGATATCCACTTGTAAAATATTTTGGGCAAAGCCACTGGAAAGACACTCACAATCTCTCCATTATCAGCCACCTGGTCGCCATTCAGACCTGAGCCATATGAAGTATGACATTACAATTAGTTAATGGCCTCGGAGCAAAAGCGATGTGCTTCATCTGTTAAAAAAATCCAAATAATCCTCCAGTAATCTGCTTTAAAACCGTAGCTAATCCTGCACTGGCCTGACTTTGTATCGCGTTGGTGGAATTTTCATAAATGGCAAATTCTTTTTAAAGTATCCAATCGTCTGGCTTCTGAGCCAGGAAACAGTTTGTTGGTTCCCTATATAACACCCCGCCCCCTGAATGCTTATGCTCCCAAATCACCCCATCCCACCTTGCCGAGTGCTTTACCTCAGCATTCATTATCATCTCAGATTTATCATGCCTGGTTTTGCTGATTTAGCCGCGTGGTGCGTGGTGGTGTGTGCAAGCCCCTGCCCTCATTTTAACAAGCCGTGCCAGGGACACAGCTGCTAACAGGGATGGCGGAAACTTAAGGAGCCTGAAACCCGATGGAGATGTTGAAGCTGTAAGTGCCTAGTTCTGGCAGCTTGTCACTGTATAATCCCAGTAGAAAGAGACATCCAGACTGTAAACACATACTATACAGTTATTGCTGCACAGAGAGCCCCAGGCTTGCTGTTCAGTCCTGCCTCTTTCATGTTCAGTGGGCATGAGAGGTTCTGAGAGGCTGGGGGGCAGGGTGACCATGCTGAGAGGTTTCCCCTATGAGATGCACAAGGTCACAAAACCGATCTGGAATTCTAGAACGTTGCACCTGGGAGGTGATGCCGATAGCCCCTCTAAACTGCAGTTCTGCAGAAAACACTGATATAAATAATGAGCTCGACTCATTTGATCAAATTCCAATGTATCATAAGACTTTTGCAGCTCCGGAGTTACAACCCCAGGCTTTATGGAGAGACCACAGTTGCCTAGTAATGGTTTTTTGGAGGCCTATTTGTACACAAAGTTGAATGGGCTGTCTTTAGCTGCAGGGCTACCATGAGCTCCCTCACCCATGGAATGGTCAGGGGCCCAGCTGTCATCTGCATGTTCATTTACTTCTTCAATCTCCAGCTCTCCACTTCTACTTTCCATGCTAACACTCTTGGTGTCATATCAACTCTCTGAGTGTCAATGACGAATGAGCAACCTGCTCTGTTTGTTGGCTCTTTAATTCCATTACCTGATCCCATACCAAATATCTCCGTTCTTTGTCTAAGCTTATCGTCTCTGGGAATCACAGATTACGCAGATTTATTGTTTAATTATCAGCCATATGATTGGTCCTAGTAAATTGGCTCTAGGCTTTGGTCTCTAAGTTAATTGATCCCTATTGAGTTTTCCTTTCATCCAGAAGTCTCACCCCTTTGTTTATATGCATAATGGAAAAAAAAAAGGTAAATGGTAATAGGAAATAAACTGCCTGAAATATTAGATTTAAAAGGAATGGAAAGGAAAGACAATATCTGAAAATCTCCATATTATGTAACAGCAATACAAATTGATAGTTCTCTTACCTTATTTTGCGATTTGTCTGTTATTAACCATAGTGCCCCTTTAGAGAGATGCACACATTTCTGAATAATATGAATATGTCAGAAGCTGAGGAGAAATGTCTGCCCGCTTCTTGACATTTGTAATTGAACATTCCTCACATTTTCACCCTACTTCGCACCTTGCCACTCGTCAGTTTGAGCTGTAGAAATCCAAACACGAGAGTTTCACAACAAATGGACCACAGTCGTCTGGGGCCCCTCAAGGAAGGTGGGGGGTTGTCAGAACCAGGGACAAGGAAGAACAGGAGGCCCGTATACAGGAGACCAAGGTATTTATCTTCTCGGCTAGGCAAACAATGACAGAGTCCATGATCCAGAGTCAAGAGAGCGATGAACAAGCCAAAAGGGTCGAGAGCAAGGAAGGTCAGTCCAACGATGGTCGACAGGATGAAACACAGGGACACCAGGCGAGACGGGATCACGGAGGGTGGAACCGGCAGGATCGGGTCGGAGGAGGTGGGATCGCATAGGGCAGGGTTAGGACGGGCAGGACCAGGCAAGGTGGGCAGGGCAGGAACAGATGGGATCAAGGCGACACGGGATAAACAGAGGACAAGGTTAGTCAATCGCTCAGTAGAGTGCATAGGCAACAATACTTCGCATCGGGCATGCCGCAAGAGTCTTTTATGCCCCCTGGTGTTCAGTTTCCGGTACCCAGTGTTCTCCATCCCTCCGGGCATGACAATGACCTTAGGCTGCACAATGTTACAAGAGATCCCAGCCTTATATTGACCCTATAAAACAGCGGTCTGCAAATAAAATACTTTTATCCAAATAGACTTTCATTATTACCCATTTATGAAGCAGGATATTTACTGGACCGGTCCAGATTAAATATTTTAGGCTTTTGTGCACCTCCTACAGTGTCTGGGATATAAATCTGTGACCTTCACACCATGCTACCTAGACCCCCACAAACTACACAATGCTTACTAAAATAGGCTCTTTATATGAAGAAAAATAGGATGTTGATTGGCTGGATGGGGTCCTGAGGGGAGGTATCAGGCAGCGCTGTGGGCAGCCCATGCACAAATGTCATCACAGTGGTGGACCCAGTCCCCCATTCAATCACATAACAAATATATTTTTTTTACCTAATTTGATTTCAGGTAAGCAGAAGTAGTGTTGCACATTAAATATTCTCTTGACATTTCCAAATGAGTTACACACTGGGGTTAAGCGTAAAACAGAATCCACAGGAGTTCGGTAAGCACTTTGGGGGTGTTCCCTTTAGCTGTGAAGTCTGTCACCTTTACTTCTGTAGGAACCTGTTCCAGTCCTGCAGGCCTTAGATGATGACATGCTCAGACAAGGACATCAGAAGGTAGCCCTGGTGTCCAGGTGGCCCCGTTCATGGGCTTTGCTCTCATGCGCTGTCAGTTTCATTATCGCAGTTTGGAAAGTTAACTAAAAGGGAAGTACGGGGTGAGCCATGTGCCTCAGACAGTCCCAGTTACCCCTGTCCTCCTTCTAAGAGCCCCTCGTTTTGGCTTTTCTCTGAAAGCAGTCTGCAGGAGACAGCTGTGTGCCGGAAGATGGGAGCCGGAGAGTGCCCCTGGATCAGCACTGGACAGCTCCCAGCAGGGCCTACAGCAAGTTGTTCATTGCTACTCAGTAACACAAGTGTCGCGCGATTGCTGCTTTTGAGTGTCTTTCATAGGCCTCACTGTATTATTAGGGAGGCTTCTGGTAGCAAATCATTTTTTTAGCTGACATTTCTTTGAAGGCTTGCAAAATAAATGGCACTTCTGTGTTAATCACTGTACTGGAGTGTGAGTGCGCCCTCTTATAGGTTGGGGACCCCGTGACCCTAAATAGGACAAGCGGTTTCACAAAATTAATGGATGGATGTTAATAACTGTCATTGATTGCCATTTTGACTATAATGCCATTAAACTACATCTTCTTCTGTACACTAAGTACTTTGCCAGCCCCAGTGTCTTTCTGTTGCAGGTTTCCTCAGACAAGCCTGCCGTCGTCTTGTGACCCCCATCAATTACTGATTTCGTCAGTCTTCAATTATTAAAAACATCGATTCCTTTTGCACTGCTGACTCCTCTTCATTTATTTCTCAATATAACTTGCCTCAAAATTTATCTTGTTTTTTTTGTTACTGTGCCCGTAGGAAGTGAGATGGCGTCAAGCGAGCCAACTCTGAGGCGTCCATTAAGCTGGCTTTTTGGCGGCTTTTCCAAAAGAAGTGCATTCCTTGTCACTCATATCAAAGCTGACTGACACTTTGCCGAATGTGAAGCTGGGTATCAAGACGATGGGACTGTCATGCTAGGATAGGCTTCTGTTTTATTTAATGCCCCATGCTAGCACAGGAGCAGCGACTGTTTTGTTGCAGCAAGATTCTGACCAGAAGCAGGATGCATAACACGCACAACATGCCCTCCTACCACCCCTTCAACCTACCAGCTTTTGCAGTGCATGAAGAAACATATGTCTCCCTGCATCATTCAATTACGAAACATCTACATGTTTTTCAGGGAAATTATATGCCAATTTTCTATTTATAATGGAGCAACATGGCGGTGCATTGGCTAGCGCCTCTGGAACCAGTATTTGAATCTCTACCATGGTTCCATGAGTATGGAGCTTGCATGTTCCTCCAGGAACCTCAGGTCAGGTTTCCTCCAGGTTCTCTGGCTCCCCCCCCTCACAGTCTGAGACTCAGCTTAAGTGTGGTTTGCATGATGTTCCAGTGTTTGCCCTTGCATTCCTGACTGCCTCCCCAATTCTTCAAACAGACTAAGGAGTATTACCTGATTCTCTTGATACGCCAGTGTGATGTATACATTTCCAGACCTTTTTCATCTTATTATCTCAGGTTGTGATTCATACCTGTGTCATTCTCCAGGTCCAGTGATTGGAATAGATTGCCAACATTCCTTCCTTGCTTGACGTGCCAGAATGGTCATTAACTAGCTCATATACGGCCGTGATCCACAGTGTCTCAAACGCAGTGTTGTCCTCCTTAGTAGCTAGCACGTCCCTCGGGTCATCCTCTCAGACGCATTTGGTGGCATCAGCCCATTTCACATTTTATAACATTTGCACTTCAACCTGCAGGTTTCTATCACAGGCTTCTTATTTGGATGTTAAACTTATCTGACTTATTGCTATTTAGCTGCAAAATGATTCTTATGTGCTTTTAATTAAGTACCTCTCATCCATGTGTAATGAGCATTGCCACATATTGGTCACATTATTTAACTGCAGTTATCTTCATTCTTGTGTTTATTTGCATTTCATGCTAGGGCAGTTCATTGGATAATCCATGTGTACACTGCCTCACTGCTTATCCAGCAGAGGGTCATTCTAAGCCTGGAGCCTATGTGTTAGACAAAGGAATGCTGTGGATGGGCTACCACACTCACTGCGGGCAATTTAGAGACAGTACTTTCCAAATCCACATGTTTTTCAGTTGGGGGAAGAAACTGGAGTACCTAGAGAAGCCCCCTAAAAGTGGGGGAACAATGCAAACTCCACACACAGAGCAGAGATGGGATTCAAACCCAGAACCATGTGTGTATGTATGTATAGAGTAATGATTCCACCCACTAAGCCACAGTATTGACTGCCATACAGGGCATCTGAAAGCTGCTTGTTCTGTTGTCCTTTTCTATGCCTCACACAGGTCAGGGGAAGGGCATCACTCTCCCCCAGCTGTGTAATCACTGGAACATGAATGCACACAGGAACGTCACGCTTATTTAATTAGCAGATGCTTTTATCCAAAGCGACATACAAGGGAGAACCAGAGAGCAGAGCAGGGTTAACCAGTCCCGGGAGCAACTGGGGCTAAGGGCCCTGCCCAAGGACCTAACGGTGATATCACTCTGCCGATTACTGGATTTAAACCACTGCCCTTCCGATCACCAAGTCCCAACCCACAGAGCCACACCCACGGAACTCCAGTGCAGGCGGGCCACTCATCCAGTGTGGCACATCTGAAGCTGAGCAGGAAGCTGCTCCTGTCCTGATCCTGAAATCCGATTCCACTTCAGGCTGTGCAGACAGGAACCCCATCTGCTAAGGACACTCCAAATGAAACAACGCAAGTCATCCACAATACATTATTTAAAAAAACAAATCATTAAAAGGGCTTTTAAAAAAATATATTCAAAAACAAAGGGACACATTAATGAATGCCTTAACGAGCAGATTTATGTGATGAGCTAATGTGGTGTAATAAAGGTAAACAATGGACCGTCATCTGTAGAAATCTGTAAATCCTTCATGCTCGCATTTTGAGACCAGGTCTTTTCCACATGTGTCCCTTTAGGAACTGAAAAATCAAAGAGGCAATCTGTGACCTTCAAGATGGAGAGTCACTGGGTCACATCTGAAAATGGCACCCCCTCCAGCCCCCTCACTCACACACACACACACGCTGAAAAACTACAAAAAAAACCTAGCAATAGAAATGCATCCCTTGGCATGCTTTGGGTAATACATCTGCATAGGGTGAACAACCAACAGCTGCCCTAGTCTCAAGTGACTTAACGTAATTTATACAAGAACATCAAAGATTTCAACTAAGTTAGGAGGAGGAAAATTATTAGTCTCATCTGCTTTATTTGAATTGTGTTAGTTTTCTGATTGTTAGAGCTCCCTGGCTTTGTGTCTGTTACGGTAATTCCACCTGTTTCTTATTGTTCCTGTGCCTCCCTTGACTGGTTAATTGATTAGGAGCTGCACGTGTTCCTTGATTGCCCTGGCGTATTTCAGTGCCTGCCTGCATTCAGTTCCTTGGTGGGTCATTGTGTAGAATGTGTGTTTAAGTTCTTGGACTTGCTATGTGCTGCTAGTCGCCCTGCCTCTTCCTGATTGTAATGCTTTTCCCGGTCTCGCCCTAGTCTCTTACCTGATTTCCTGTAGTTAGTCCATGTTCGTTTCTGTGTCCAGTTTAATGTGATCGTTTTAGTTTACTAGTGTTTTGTTTAATAAATCCCTTGTTTCGGATCCGCCACACCCTCTTCCTGCCGGCTCCATGCCCCGCAAGCCCAATAACGGTTTGCGTCAAAATAATAACTTGGTTAAGACCGCAATATCAGTTTCATGGAAGTTCGAATATAAACAAACGGAGCTGAAAAACGTGTTCTTAAATGTGCATGGATACGCGTTTAACTCATTTAACAGTTTCCTCAGTTATTGAGTAAAATCTAATTTATATGACACAACATTTTAAATTTTAACATTCATAAAACTGTTCTGAGAGGGAAAACAGGATTTAATATTCTCATCCAATAAATAAAGTGGGGGCCCTCAAGCCTTCATCAGGCTGCTGATAATTTTCTCAGTTACTACCGCTGAATCGAACAAACAAATAATCAACAGAAGTAGAAATGTTTCAACCCAGCTGAACCCCTATGTAACCCCTCATGCATTCGTATTGAAACTGCGAACACTTAAATCTTATTTAATGCGCCAGTTAAATAGCATAAAATGGCTAAAACATTTTAATAAGTGCTTAACTATCCTAATTATATTTCTGCACTTTAATGACAAACGCACTAAGCTTTAAATTAATTAAATATTGCCTAAGAGTTTCGAAGCATCTCGCAATAACCCGAGTGTCATTAATACGAAGAACGCGCCGTCTTTTGCGCTCTGGCGGGGGCGGGGCGGGGGGGGGGGGGGGGGGGGGGGGGGGGGGGGGGGGGGGGGGGGGGGGGGGGGGGGGGGGGGG
>JAODKN010000108.1:244688-270477 GCA_026774425.1 Petrocephalus zakoni
CCCCCCATCAAGCGCCGCCGCATCACCGGCCGCCTCGCAGACTCCAGCGTCCTGCCTGCAAGCGTGAATGGACCGCTCGGCGATGGGGCTCCAGGCGAGAAGGGGCGCCCGCATTTCCCATTTTGGTCCCTGACAGAGAGGAGAGCAGCGAAAGGAGAGCGCGGCGCCGAGTTCCGGCCAGTTTCGTCCGAGACGATGGGCTTTTGACACTTACTGCCGACATCCGAAATTAAAAGCATACATTCATATTGCCGGGACAGCATCACCGATGAGGGCAGGATAGTGGGGAGAGCAGTTGTGTTCCAAGCCACCATCAGAATACCCAAGGAACAAAAGGTAGGAGATGTGTTTCCTGCTGCTTGGGATTTTATATTTGGGCGCTTTTCTGTGCAGAGCAGCTTATTATAATGAGACGGGGATATTCGGCTTGGATGTCTGCGTGAGCCGCGTTTGGTGCGGCTGCGTCTGCAGCAGCCCTCGGAGCGCTGGAGCATCGCCGTGGCATGCCGAGACTCAGCGGGACCAAGTACAATTAAGGAAGTGTTCCGCTGTTCTCCGCCTCCCCGTCTCTTTTTCCGCTTCTTACTTTCTGTACCCGGTTATCTTTCGCGAAGCGCACTGTCCATTAAGCCCCTTTTTCCCTTGTTTATGTGTGCATTGGTTACGCATCCTAAATTGGGGCAGGTGCCACACCGAACGCGGTCGTATTTAAATATTTACTCATTACATTTATTTACAAGGGGAAAAAAAACATCCAGTCTGCTGTATCTCCGCCGTGTCTGTGCGTGCAGAGAGGAGTGGGGCGACGGTCCTTGTGCGATCCAGCAGAGGACCGTTTATGTCAATATTTCTGCTTTCTATGGGATAAGAGCGCAGAAAGCGAGGAGTGCATATGTGTGTTTGAGTCTCATTTATGAGTTATTACGCCCGGAGGTCCTTTCCTGTGCTGTCGATTGCACCATCCCAGCTGAAGCTATAATACTGGAGAGTAACGGCGAGGCATCTTCAGACTGTAGTCCATCTGCAAAACAAAAATCAGGACTCGACAGAGAGGAAAGTTATTTAACGGGCTTTCAGCTCACTCCGTTAACTTTTGCCTAGTTTCGGTCCATTTTTAAAGTATTATTTGGTGAAATCCATCCTTCTCCTGATTGAACTTTTAAACTTGAATAAAGGGCTTTTGAGTTGCCGGTTGAAACAGCGTTTGTACGTTTCAAGCTCGTTGTCCCTCAAGCAGACATATTTATAATGAATTGATGCCGTTTAGAGGAGGTTTTCTGCAATGAGAATATCACCTTTGCTAATCCGCATTTTTTTGACCCGTTTCCTGCAAATTATCTATAAAATAATTTCGACAGCATTCATGGCATGTGTGCTTTTGTCTAAACAGTATTATTATTATTATTTTTGTTATTATTATTATTGCCTTATTTTAGCAGATAAAAGCTTATGGGTCATGGAGAGAAATGAGAGCACTGTGCACAGGGGACCAAGACACTGTGTTCTGGAGATCATTTAAAATAGACCACAGAACTCATTTCCCCTGGTCCGCTGAAGGGCTGGTAGCCCCTGTCCCAGAAAGTTTGCGCACTGGCTAGGATTCTGAGTTCTAGCTACCGCCCTTAAATCTGCCACCAGCGAGAGCTTCTACAATTAAAATCGTCTTTTGGCCCTGGGAGGTCTGATGATTCATTCTCAGTCTGAAACAGATTTGGGGATCACAAAACTGATAAGTGTTGTGACACTTTGGAAGTTCCTGACAAGCCAGTAGAGAGAGAGAGAGAGAGAGAGAGAGAGCCCTACTGACAGTGCTAAATAGAGACTGCTAATCAGACGGAAATCAATAGTCTTTTACAGGAATGTTTATGCTAATTAAACTCAGTTATCAGCTATCTTGTTACATTTGTGCTTTCCAGAGGCTTGAGATCCTCCTTTTTCTGCGCCCCCCCACTTTGATTGTGCCTGTAAGTACTAGGTCACACTATGTCCCAGCCCCCAAGTCTGCATGACGTCAAATTAGCAGCGATTTCAGCGTCTCCCTTTAGACACGCAGCTTTTTAAAATGACCTCAATACAATATTGCCTAAATGTTTCATTGGCCCTGATGTTCCCTTCCAGCAAAAACCCTCTGCAGATTGAATAAAGTGCAAATGCGCAATAGCCTGCAGAATTAATGTGAAACTGCTCTGAAATGACATCGCATTTTCCATTGGAAGCGATGGCACATAACGGTCACATTTCTGATTTAGGCTTTTGCATTTCTGCCTTGCGGTTCCATCTTTTACGTGTTTCTCTCCCTTCTTCTGCTTCAAATAGTTTCATGCCGCAGAAGAAGGCCCAAAAGTAGGCTCCTAGTTGTTCTTGCTGGTCGCGGCACGGGCAGAAAGCTGAGGATGCAGAGGACACACGTTATACAATATGTATGCCGCGCGTTGTATTAAATGTCTGCAGCTTTGGAGCTACATATCTGAGCGGTGAGATCATCACGATGGCATTGTTTCACCTCGTCATGCCAGCCCATCCATGGGGGTGGTGCCGGTCCACACCTGCGGGCATCTCTTACTTCCCCCTCTGTCCGGAGTGGCCTGATTCTGCAAATACTCTCTCTCTCCCTCTCCCCCTCTCTCTCTCTCTCTCTCTCTCCCCAGAAAGCTGGTCAGCATTGTGCTCTGATCCAAAAGTGCAATTAAAAGAAGCACTGTCCACTATCCAGAAACAATGCTGTTGGTTTAACATTTATGACATTCCTGAGTGATGGACGTAGACATCACATTTGTACTGATGTTCTGGAATTTTTGTTGACCTGAATGTGTTTACATACCAGAATATGACCTGAAAATCACCCACAGGTTTGTTCTGGAAAAAAAAATATGATCAGTCAAAGTACATTATACCTTATAAATAATAAAATAAGAGTTTTAAAATAAAATGCATGCCAGTCATTAATATGAGCAGAAATTTAACAACTGCTTATTACTCTTGATACACATGCAAAAAAGTATTAATTAACAAACATAGACACTGCAAATATATAAACTAGAAGGTATTTAAGGAAAACAGCAGTTCCTCTAAGGTTCCCTTCAATTAAAATTATGTAATATTAATATAGGCCTGATGGCTATGATTTTAAAACTAGTCTTATTGTCCTGTCTTTTTCCAATAATTTTGATAGAAAAGTATAAACGTTTGCAGATTTATTGTGTGTTTAAACTGAGAGTCCAATGAATTCTGGGGCAGCAGATGGTTTATTGGCAAAAAGGAAAGATTTATGGCAATACAGTCAGACAGAGCCATCATGTGTTCATCTCCCAGGGGGAAAGCTGTTTGAGAAATGTTTAGTACCTGGGTTGGATTTTAATATAACAGCACACTGCACAAACCGATCGCACGCAGTGTAAGTCAGTTCTTTGTAAGTAAAGCAACCTTTGTGAGATCTCATAGACATATTTTGTAGCGTGCTATTAATTTAAGTACCTCGTGGCTTTTAACTCTGTAGAACACAAAAAATAAAAGCACTAAAAATAACTGTCAGAGCTTTGTTATCCAGAAGATGCCAGTGCTTTTAAATCATTAGCCTCAGAAAGCGCATCACTGCGAGGGCTTTCTGTTTCCAGCAGAGTGCTGCAATGAATAAGCAAAAATGCCACCATCGCCCCGGTCCGCCATTCAGAGAAAGGAGGGTCTGCAACATAAACAGTCCGTGAATGGGTTCATTTGTACTTTCAGTAAGAGGACATCTAGCAAGTTCCAGCAAGAACAGTATTACAATATATTGCAAGAATTACAATAAAAAGCTGCAATAAACTTCTTAAAACTGTTTATACTTATAGAATTACATTCAATTTGAGTGTATAAGGAAAGTATTTTCTATAACACTTCAAGTTCTGTACCATGATCCCACATTTTCCACATGATATGATAAGTATGATGTTCTATACTATTACAATACACTTGGCCACTTTAAACTACAGTATTTTAGTTTGAAATATCATTTCCCATCTGGTACCACATTTGTTTGTTTTTTTCTTTTTTTTTTACAACAATCTTCAGTAAATCAGAATCTGTTTTCTTGGATGACTATTTACACTACGAGTTCCATTCATGCTTGTTAGAAATTCCACACACCTGTCCCTTACAGGCCAGCCTGGGGTCCAACAGAACTTTCATTGCTCACTGCAGCCACATGCCTGTAGTGTAAGTGAAAGTTTGCAGTGCGTTGGAGCGGAAGAGCGTGCTCGCAAGGCATGGTCCCGCTCTTGTCGCGTTACATGTTGCGTGACTCCCCTTCCCATTTCGTCCCACCGGTGCCAGTCAGCCCGTTCCGTCTATGTCCTGTGGGGCTGCTTGCTGTCGTGTTGATCCAGGTTTTTTGCTATAGTGCAAATTGCCTAGTATGGTTTCCTGTTTGACTATACCAGGTGATTCATTTGAGGTCACTGAGGTCTTGGATCGTAGCCCCAATGTGGGAGTGCGGAGCATCATGAAGTTGAAAAATGAAAAAAATACTGATGATGCTGGAGACAAATGCCTTATGTTTCGGGGGGTGTTCGCAGAAGAAACTGGCTCAGTGGGCATTTGTAAGTGTTATTGCATGGCATCTAGAAGGCAAACAGACCGTGTGATGTGTGTGGTGACAGGTGTAGCACTGCATTAACTGGCATTGTCTGACAAACATCACATGAAATAAGCAAGACTTCAACGCACTGGGATGCTTTAACAAATGTGGCTTCTCTGCTGAGTGTTTAGATGCTATAAATCGATCACTCTAATTGCTGTTTGAAGGAATCAGATACATCAGTGGTATCGCTACATTACAATGGGCCGTTTTGAAAGCTAAGCCCTCAGTTGCGTTACGCGAACTGGTCAGTCATGCACACACCAGGGAATAATTACACACTTATATAAACCCAGCGGTTAACAGCCAGCATACTCTCTTTCCATCTTCCATTATTATTCTGCAATAACATTCCATACAGATCCAGCTCTATTAAAAATACATTCAGTATAAGAGATGTTAAACACTTATTGATGTAATGCTAATGTCGAGTTCAAGTCAAATAACATTTGCTATTACAGCTTAGAAGTAGACAACGTAGACTAACATGAGATCACTCGCTACTATACAGGATATGGTTGACATTTAGCAGTTAATAGGAATAATCATGGGTTTTTGTGCACTTTTGTGGGCATGTAATGTTATCTGCTGAGACTTCCTGTTACGTATTTAGCATGGTGGTTCACTCTGAGCTTCAAAATGTCTTCAAAACCCAAAGTGTTTCTGTCCATTTTGGGCAAGACGCAAGGAGGGAGCTCTGGACACTGCATCCGATTACCCATCCATCAAGCTGTGCACCGAGCTCTAATTCATATGTCTCTCCCTCCCAAGGGGCTTCGCTTATTCACTTGTGGCCATGATTTGTGAATCAGGGTAATACCAAATTTTCAAAGGTCCTATGGGAGCTGTCCTTTTAGAGTAACCGCGGAGACACCTCGTCCGGGTGTCCTGAGGGGAGACTGGGACTTGGTTAACTGAGTAGGTGTCGCGGCAGGAGGAGGTCACTCCCGAAATGTAATCCGACTCAACGCCCGTCCTCTATACATGCTTGACGGGGTCCATACGATCCGTGCATATTTTGGGAAGTCAAAATATGAAAATCCAGATATTCCTCATTACGAAATGGAAATGAGCACTAATGGGTGTGGGTTCGAAATCTAGCACGCGCAAAGAACAACAGAAGAACCCAATTCTGGTCTAATTTCCTAGTGGTGGCCTTAATGAGGCTTGTAAGGCTGAGCGCCATCACTTTCTGCCGGCGTGGAGCGGCAAAGTCACCGATTGAGAGCAGGTTATAACAGGTTGTATGCAGAGCGACCCAGAAAGCTGGGAGGTGACAGCAGGGAAGTGCAGATTGTATATGGTTGTGAAGGACAGGCTCTATCTGGGTTACCAAGGGGCTAAAGAACACCGAACACACTGATATAACTAGATGGCAGAGAAGGGGGAACAAATCAAACCCATAGGGCAGTCCCTCCTTAGCCTGCCATGCCCCCCCCCTGTTCTCAGCATGGTTGTGTCTCCATGGGTCTTGGAGGCCAGTTTCTCCTATAAATCATTCCCCATCGTGAAGGAGGCATTTTGAGCCGAGACACACACACCTCAGGTGGATCCAATCTCTCATCACAAGCCACTAGGAGACCCAGGGGTAAACCCCCTCTCCCCACCTCCTCCCTCCCCAGGGGGGGTCAGATCACTTCTCCATGATCAGTGATCACCGGAAACGGACCGGGAGCGATCTGCCCCAAGCGGAGTGCGGAACGGCTGCGTCGTTGCTCACGTGAGATCAGCGGTAAGCTGTGGGGGCAGGGTAGGGGGTGTCGGGGGGGAGGGGGTGACCATTGCCTGCCTGCTGGCTGCCTGGGCCAAGCAGACATCTGGCCCTGCCATCTGAGGCTGCCGGCCGTGTCTGCGGCCCCCACCCCCAGGCCACCAGAATTCACCATTTCCTGTTTGACTATTGCCTCATCGACACACTGCCACTACCCACCGTCTCTGGAGCAACTAAAAGTCATTTAATTGCTATTATAACAAGGGGAGGAATGCTGATGTCTGCTCATGAGTGCCTGACATCTGAGCCACTCAGACTGAGACTCCCTTCATGTTCAGTTTACATGCTTCTCTTTGATCATGCTGCTATCTATCTATCTATCTATCTACACACTTTTATTTGGTCATGCTGCTATCTATCTGTCTCTATCTATTTATCTATCTTTCTATCTATCTATCTATCTATCTATCTCTGTCTATCTATCTATCTACACACTTATTTGGTCATGCTGCTATCTATCTGTCTCTCTATCTATCTACATGCTTTTATTTGGTCATGCTGGCATCTATCTATCTATCTATCTATCCTGGATGTCTTCTCCTCAGTGAATAAGCAAAAATCCCATAATATTCCCATCCTCCACGAAATAAATGGTGCATAAGAGCATTTGTTTGAGGTTTCAGTAAGAGGACATATAGCAAGAGCCAAGATCGACTGAATTACAAAAAAAAAACTTAAAAAGCAAGTTAACTTTTTTGCCTCTGCTAAAAAATGCTTCTCCAGTTACATTTCCTTTGATTGTATAAGGAAAATACTTTTTGTAAGTCTTGTCTGTGTGCCGGGATCTCATTTTACAATATGATATGATAAATATGATATTCATATCATTACGATATACATAACTGCTTTAAACTGGATTTTCAGTCTCATCAGAATTTTTTTTTAAATCTTTTCCCATGTAGTGCCACATTTGAATAAAACTTGTATTTGATCAAAAGAGTACGTAAAAGTTAACTAGGTACTTGATTTTTTTGTGCGAAAATGTGACATCTTTAGTATGACAGAAACTTGATTCTTGCATGAATATTTATTATCTACATTTAGTGATTCCTTCCTTGTGTGCCTCTTCCATGCGCTGAAAAACATCCCTATGAACAAAACTAATCAACTGGCATCTTGCCATTTGTCAGCACATTGAAGTGGCCTGCTTTATAAACAGACACCCCCTGGGTGGATATAAGGTCACCGCCAAAAGCTTTGCAGGCGTTTAAGGTGATATCCAGATGTGTTTTTTCAGTGGCTGGCAGTCATAAATCAAACTGATGATAAAGCTGAAATTGTTTTAGTATAGATAAATACCCAAACAAAGGCAGTTTAATTGCAGGTACATTAACTTGAAGGTTAAGTCTGGATTTGAGACCTCAGTTCAGCCCATGGACTATTTTTTTTGTATTTTATTTTATATTATATTTATTTTATTGTATATGATAAATCAAACAAACAAACAAAACCCATATAACCCCCATTCACCCACCCACTCAGAGTAACAACCCTGTGGTTAACATCTTCAGAGGAAATGAATACACAACAACATGCATATACACACTATATATACAAATGAAACAAGAACAAAAGCACATGTAAAGCATATAAATATGTAAAAGAACAAGAAAGTCAGAGGAGGATGATACATTCTTTGACTTTATCCAATGCAGCACTCCATATTGCCTGTGTTCTGGTGCTTGCCCAGTGTATACCAGCTGTGGAAAGCTCCATAGAAATGATGTCCAGCAGGCTCAAGGTCCACAAACATCTGCACAATAATTGAGGAGGTTTCCAACGGCTGATCTCTACCAATGAGATATGAAACATCAATAGTAAACTGTTGCCAGAATGAATGAAGGACTGATTATGTTTTGAGATGCGAGATGGTAAAACGAGATGGTTGAGGAAGAAGATGTGGGCTGCAAATTTGTGAGATGTTCATCGGTTTTCTGGCTGACCACCATCATCTGTGGTATTGTTGTAAGCTGGATAGACAACTCTCTCAAGACCCCCCCCCAACACCGCCCACATGCATGTCCGTAAGAATTCCCCAGGCCTTCAAACCCTCCTCTCCGCATTATATATCACATTCCTCCCCATGCTGTGAGCGATACCCCACATTAGGGTGGTTCTTCCCCTGGGACTGTGGGACCCGCTGGATCACGTCCTACCTCAGCTCTTTACCATGTAATGGAAGTCATTATTTCAATATCAAGTCACATGTCTGGAGCTGCAGTGGATAATTGAAAGAATTCTCCACAGTCCCAGGAACTGAGCAGTTCCGAATTAGAATTGCTTCCCGCTGTCCAAGCCCTTGTTCCTGTAAAGTTCCTTTGCACACAAGCCCCCGTGTTTAATATGTTGTTTGACAGGGAGTTTGGCCACATCTGTGGAGAAGCGCATACAGTAACTGGTTAAACAGTTGCCTTATAGTGAATGCATGAAATGAATCGGGACACGTGAAATGTTCCCAATGCTCCTTGTGCAATGGGTGGTGCACTAGTTCTGGTTCGGGTAACAAGTAAACAGTTAGGTATTTTTTACCACTGATTATGCGGATGGATGCAGTTGAAAAGTGTCTTTTCGATCGTCAGGAAATGGTCCTAGACAAGTCCTAGATTGAAAAGCACCGAAGAATGAATCGCTTGAAGCATTTCAGATGCCAGGCAGTCAAAATGCACACAGAGCGACATGTTTTGAGTGAAGTACACAGACCACAATGTCAGGAGAGAGCCCGAGAGTCTTTTAAACACTTCCAGTGGTCCCCATATACATTTACAAAGAAAGAGACCAGAATTTACCAATTTACAGAAAGTACATATGTAAGCAGTCTGGACTGAAAATGAAAATTCCAGCTGTAACATTATTTCGAGAATGTCGGCTAATGGCTTTCAAATTCAGCATGATATGGGAATAATATTGTTAACAATGCCCCCCTCCCCCCCACATCTGTGCAATCTTAAATTTTATATGAGTTGTTTTAGACTAATTATTATATGGGTTTTATTACTGAATAAGCTTACTTTGTGATTGGCTGTGATTAAGTACTATTCAAAATGATCTAACTGCACTCTGTGATAAACCATTACGCGTTATGTTCATTATAAAGTGTAACGTTCTGATCCTAGAGCATTCTCTTTAAATGAAGCTGCAGGTCTGGGAGTTCTGCTTGGGAGCAAAAGACTGAAATGTGCGAGATGCCTGTGCTAAGGGTCACTGCAACCTTTTCTGCTGCTCCATTTTACTCCTTATCCTAGTTTATGGCTCTTCAACCTTGATGTCTGGCTGAGATTTAGGCTATGGGGAGTCTGAGGGGGAGATCTGAGAAAGCTCTTTGTACTGCTTAACAAGGTCACTTGTGTCTGTAAACATCCATGTCTTACATGCAGGACTGCGGCCAGGTGGCCACCTGGTGCCCATGTGTGTGACCCTCTGTGTATGGTTACAGTATGATATATGTCAGTGTGTTTGGTTCCTATGATGGACATAAGGTATGAACAATGTGTAAATGGGACACACACACACACACACACACACACACAGTGTTTGTGGGAGGGCTTTGATCTCTCAGTGCTCTTTTTTGGCATCTTGTTTTGCTATTATGCTTTTTATTCTCCCAAGATGCCTATCTATGAATATTTGATACTTTGCTACCGCTTTACATTAACTTCACCTTCATAATGCCTTTATAATGCATTCATAGAACATTCAGTTCACTGCCATACTGGATTAATAGAACATTCATAAGCAACATGTAAGTATAGCGTAACATCTTAACATACTTTCACAGCTTCAATATGCCTTAATAACAAACATCAAATGCCTATAATATTTGTTATTAATGTATATTACAGCTGTATTTTACAGCTGCCATGTCTTGTTCATTGAAAGTACTATGAATGTAATGCTTTAAGACATGTTAAGGTATACTTACATGCTGCTTATGAATGCCCTTTGAATGCCTTATAAATGCATTATGAAAGTGCACTGAATGTTGAATGAATCAATGAATTGTGAAGGGGCAGTTAATATAAAGCGTTACTGAAATTTATGTGTAAATTCTTTGACACAGACAAGCAGAACGCAAACACATGCACATTCATGTGCACGACCCTTTTTTATGGCCTATTTCAAGATTCTATGAAGCAGACACTGGCCAGAGAGGGGACCTGGTGACAGATGTTGTTTCAGAGACCAAGCTGCCTTTCAGTTATCATGTTACATCTACGTCTGCATCCGCATGCCCCAAAGTCGGCAGAGCATAAGGCCTGCCGGAAAGCACGGCGCAACGGTGCAAGCTTCGTTCAGCAAGCCTCTGACAGCAGTCAGAGCAGTCACTCCACTGCAGGCAGGTGTGGGAGGGTTTCATGTGGTGGCAGTAATTGGAATGCAATAATTACCAAGGAAGGAATGGGTCAGAACAGACACTGGATGCACACAGAGCATAAAACGGGCCCCTGACAACAAAACCTGGGAGGAGATTCCATCCCTCCATTTGTCATCATAAAGGGCACAGATGAAGTGAGCCTGAAGTCTATCCCTGGACATTTGAGGTACAAGAAAGGAGGACACCCTGGACAGGATTTCGGTCCACAAAAGCACACAATACACATTTGCCAGCTACATGTTTTAAGGCTGTGTTGGGAAATTGGGGCGCCCAGAGAAATGTACTGCAACCATTGGAATACAAATTTTAAGATGTCGTTATACTCCTAGTTGGATGTTTTTCTAGTGCCATGAATTGTTCTCAAAAATAATCCAGCAATCCTGTATCAGTAGACAAATATACAGTTACAGTATATACACTGTATCTGAATTCATGCATAGGTGCTGCACTGAAGTACTGACCACCAAAAACTGCTTGTTTTGCAAACTGCCAGCTTCCTTTTAGATTCTGCAGGTCTGTGTGTTTCACCATTGCAACCTAATGACATATGCCGATTAAAACAAAAATAATAAGAATGCCTTCTTTTTTTATTTTAGTCTCGTTTTAATCTGCGGTTGGGGAGCCCAAAATGTTCTTTGCTAGGAAGTTCAGAGAAGGGAGTCTGTTGATCATCAGTGGAGATCATCAGTGGAGGTGACCTAGTTTGGGGTGTGATCGGATGAGTTTAAAAAGCAACAGTGATTGAAGCTACTGCAATACTGCCTTGCCTACGTGTGCATGTCCTATAATGACATTCGGTCACTATCCTCATACGCTTACTCAGGATAACGCACCATTTATACCAATCTTTGCGGCTACACACTTGAATGGTTCTGATTAAAGAGCATTGTCCAAAGGTATTGTAGAATCGACTAAGGACTTAACCTTACTTGTCTTTGCGCTTCTTCTGTAGAGACGATGTATTTCCTTGAGTAATAACAGCTAATTCCATGCACTTCAGTGTATGAAAAAAAACATGCTTCAGTTATTTTCCTTGTTCTTGGCCTAGTCGGAGATTTGGGCACAGTGCAATGTCCTGTTGGAGACATTTTGTGGTCAGTGATTTGGCAGTGTATCGAAATCCCACCCAGAGCAGATTTCAAAGCATTGAAATCTCCCAGCATCGCTTAACGAGGATGCAGGCAGAAATATGCCGATTAATGAATGCATCCGCGGAAGGTGGACCGGAAGAGCGCCTGTACTGGCTGTTCTCATCGCTGACCTTCTGCCACTTCCGTCTTGTGAAGTCTCGGCCCCGTTTTATCTCCGTCAGCCACTCGATTTGTCACACAGCTGGGCAGCATTTATTTGGAGGTCTGCAGCACTGAACGATGCAGTGAAGCATTTGGGGTTTTACTCCCGCATGCGACGTCGGCGCTTGTTCCCACGACCATAAACGGGACGGCATCAATCTACTTTGTCTGGGTGCCTGTCTCATTTGCCAGACTGACCCAAAGCCTGTCAAATGGCACTTGATGTATAAATTTGAGAACATTTTCTATTTTGCTCATGACCGTTTTTAATGGAAACTGCCGAGTGCCAAGATATGGTGATTTAATGGAACTGAGAGCATTGGTGCAAATATAAACTAAAGAACATGTGTTCTGAATATTTAGGCTAGTAAAGGTCATCATTCCTAGATCCCTGTAAGGGATAAGTGGTATGGATGGGTGGATGGATGGATGGATTACACACTATTTTGATCTACTCAATCTGGACTATTTCAGTGTTTATTAATACGAGTATACCAACTGTAGACAAGGACAGCCAGTTAAGGCTGGTTCACTAAATAAATAGAATAGAATAGACTAAATAGAATTTTGCTGCTTCCTGTCCCAGGAGTTCCTTTATGATGTTGTACTGAGCAAGGAATTTACCTTCAATCAAATCAAGTGTCCAGCTGTATAAATAGATATAAACCACAAGCTAACTGACCTGTATGTCTAGCTTTTTATGTTTGCTATAATATTGGGAGTCCCCAGGTTATAAACGAGATCCATTCCCTATGTCTGTCTTTGTGTTGAATTTGTGGGAAAGTCAGAAAAAATAATAATACAGTACATAATAATGATTATACAGTAATAATAAAAATAACTGCATGCAATACTGTACTCTACCTCGGGCCAAGAAACTGCTGAATCATTGTAACGTTTTCATGAACTTCACAAAGAACTTCACAAACCATGTTCGTTATTATGGACCATTGTATTTAACCCAACCCTTTACAGTCCGTGCGTAAGTATCTGTTGTCTGTAAGTGGAACGCTTTTCTCCTTGGGACTGCCTGTATAATGAGTCAGGGCTGCTGGTAACTCAAGTTCCATAGAGGTGTGGCATCCATCCATTTGATCCCCGGTGAAAACCAACCAGGAGGAGCTGTGTCACTGTGGGGAGAGCTCAGTGGGTATGCCTCCATTTTGACCACAGCTGCATTTCCTCCGGAGGCCTTGGCTTCCTGATCGCTGATCCGGTGAATGGCGGGGAGGCGAAGCAAGGCGCTCAAAGGCAGTATGGGGGCGTTTCTGCCCCCTGGTTCCATTTATCCTTACCGGAGTCAGGAGGACAGTGCAGGATCCTTGAGCCAGCTGATGTTGTAAGACAAATAAAACAATAAAACTATCCAGCTTAGTAAAATTAATTTCTTTATCTTGCTTCTATTTTTTGACTGACTGTTTTAATCTGAGCTGAATTTTAATTGTTTTTTTAGTAGGAATAGCATATGTACACTTTACAGTCTTTACAGTCTTCAATGCTAATTGTGTGCGGAACGTGAGATTTCGCTAATAAGATCTGACATTTTTCAGCCAGAAATAATGAGTAAAGGAGTATAAAGGGGTAGCAAGCCGGTGACGAGCTCTCAGGCAAAACAAAGCAGAGGAAAGACTGGACAAATCGCAGCCCTGGACATGACTGTGGAGGTGACGGGGAACCCCAAGATGCCCTTTGTGTACAACGGTGAATGTTGAGCCCTATGGCACAGTTGATGACACTAGCTTTCAGGCTAACAGTTTTTTGTTGTAGGAACGTTTACAGAACGTTACCATTAAGGTATGGAAAGGTATGGTATACATAAATAAACACATCAAAAACATTAGATGTGCAAAATATAGTAACTCCTGTAGGTTTTGAAGCCTCCTCTGCCCATATCACCAGGTTGATTGCTTGTTTGGACTGAAGGTCCGCAAGTTGCAGCCAATGCAAGGCACTGGCATCACATTAACACATAGTGTCCATGAGCAGTCATGATCTGATGTGGAAACAAGCTCCTGGCTGCATCCTCCAGGCTATGGCATCACTAATAAAGCACTACACCCTCCCCCAAGCGATTTTGCTGTCCTTGTGGTTGATCTGTAATGGCCATTGGCATCTGCTAAGGCTGGTGCATTCTTTGGTTTCCTGGGGTGGATTTGTAACAGATTAATTCTCTTATTATGCCTCACACAGCATACGCCATATTCTGGGTGTCTTAGTGCCCCTGGCTTTGATGTATTCAGCCTTGGAATCTCCAGTCAGAAAGACTCATCATTAGTTACGATAGACATGAGCCACACTTAAATCTCTGTGTCCCCCCACATTCAGCTTGGTTTGGTTTTTCCCAAAAGGGCTGCTTCATAGAAATCCTACCAAAACAACAACAACAAGGGTGCAGGAAGAAGTCATTACATTTCATATTCACCATTGATTCAGTGTTTTAGTAAACAGGCAACAGACAACTGCTTACAAAATAACATAAACATCATTTATCGTTTCATGTAGAATTTTATAGTTTTTGCTAACAGTTAGTATTTTGGCCTGTCCATTAATATGTGTCAGTCTTTTCCTTATATGCATCTATTTTCCTATTTGTGTAAATATTGCATTACATAAAATGGCTATTTTTTTAAATAACTGTTTTTACTGTATGGCTTAATTACAAATGATTATAAATTATTATTAATTTATTATGTTATCATTATATCATTATCCTATCTTAGTCAATCTATTATTGTCAGGCTATCTTATAATATTTTCAGCTTATTTACACTGTGCAGTCGGCCCATGAATAGCAGGGATGCCAGCTTTCGTCAGCTGGCTGGAGTGAGATTTTCCAATTTGGCCCGGAAACCTGATTTGGACTACATGTGTGCCGAAATTACGTCATTTCAACCTGTTGCTGCTTTACGGTTGCTCAATTTTACGATTTGATGAATCACAATTTTTTTTTTTTTAAGAAATGAAGACCTTTACTTTATACCACTAATTTGCAGCCTTTAAGGCTTGAATATAATACACTGAAAACCTGGTAGCTTCTGACATTCAGAATCAAAATAATAAATATGGTAAGTGATAAATACAAATTATTAAAAAAAAAAGAAAGTACTGTAAGAAACCAAACTGTAAAACTGAGCAACTGCCGTAAAGCAGTAGCGAGTGGAAGTGGCATAATTTCTACGCGTGCAGAGTCCAAACTGGGTAGTCACATGACATTAGTGTCACATGCGTGTATGTTCTTATGCAAACACACGCACTTGTACGAATATGTATGTAACAGGTTGCTTGTAATTAGTCTTGTAACAGGTAGGATGGTATAGTGTACCTTTTGGACGCTGGCTCACGCTGACTTGTTTGCGTGGCCTGTAGGATCACTTAAGCTGTGTACGCCAGGGGAACCGGACGCGTCCCTGTACACCCCTCCCCTTTTTGCACCTTTCTTTTAATATTATTAAATAAAGCAGTGATGCTTGGGGAAAGTAGCCTTTTTCGTTTTATTAACACCCCAAACCCGTCACAGTCCGTAGGCTTTGCAAACTGCCCCAGCACTTTTGATTTAGCTCATTTTAGGTTTATGATGGAATACTATATATTTGGCATGAGATTTCGTCCGTGAGTACGAGAGTGTGAGTGTCACGCCAGATGTGCGACAGTTGGCAACCCTGGATCAGGTTGGTTCATTAAATGCTGCCGAGTCTCCTCTCCATCACGCGAAATGTCCACATGACATTAGAGGCCGGTTTTAAGCACGGCCCACTTCAGCTCATTTCATTATTCCAGAGAGAAGCATGTTTGTAATTGACAATTAAAAAGTGGACCAAACATGAGAATCAGACAAGATTACACACTTAAGCGGAACAGTCTTTTTGTTCATGAGTGTGATGCAGTCCGGGACTCGCGGTCGCAAACGGAGGGTACCTGCCCTTCCCTTTTTGGGGTGAAGTGAGAAATAATTTGACCTTGCAAACATGCATGCGTCCCTGAGCATGAAATTTCGGGCAGAGCCTTCCCTTGATCCCCTAACCATCTGTCTAAACATTTCACACTCCTCTCATTATTTTATTAAAGGGGAGACAGCTCATAACTCTGCCGACATCCATCCTGCAACACGCTGCTTCGTGCAGCCTTGACGGGGACAGGAGATCATTCTGCCATGCGAGAGAAGTCCCTCTGCTTGGGTTCACCCCCGTGACACGGTGCTTTGAGTGTTTACCATCCATTTCTGTGATGTGCTTCGTCTCGACGACACAAGGCATCAAATCCGCAGCCCGCCATGGGGTGACAGACAGGCAGGAAGCAGTGGAAGAAGAGCAAATGTGGCACAGCGGACTCAGGTCATCAGGTGGTCGGAAGTGCGGAGTACTTTGCAAAAAAGACAACAGAAAAACTGAATATGCAAATTCAAAGATTCTAAAGGGGAGGGGTCAAAAGGTTATGTAATTTTTCTAGAAAAATGTTTATGCTGTGTGTGTGTTTTTTCTTTTGCCATATTTAAAAATGTAATGTTTCCCTGATGACCCCTATGTCATTTTTTCTCACACACACACACACAAATCTTCCTCCCCTTGTCTCTCGACTTAACTACCAGGCTAGACCTCACAGAAAATGGCCAGGGGTTAGCAGATTTACGATCCCAGCCTCCATGCGATAGCAAGGAGAGGAAGGTTTACCCTGATTGTAAGACTCTGTGACATCACATCGCTTTGGCTTCATTTCGCCCTGTCTTGGCGGGATGCTGCTGTCTCTCGCTGCTCAGATGACGCCCTTATCCCTCGTTTTTTTCTCCGAAAACCTGCATGAAATGTCTCCGCAAGAGAATGTGACACGGCCCTTCCACTGAACCTCCCAGGAGGTCCTTCCTGTGTCTGCTTACATAACATTCATCCCCAGCCTTTTAAAACTTCAAAAGTCAGACAAAATACACAAGACCAAATTCTATTTCACTCGTCGTTCTGTATACGGCTGGGGAGACGTACTTAACCGAGCTCTACTAAAAATAATGCGAGCCATCAGACCCGATCATTATTTTGATTGCATTGCACTGCATTTTTCATGAACCAATGGTATCAATTAGGTGGAGCCCAGTGTTGTTCCTGTACGGTTATACTGTAAACTTAGAATTTTGCTGTTGTAATATGCATTGCACGCATCCGCTGAGAGAAGGCCACATCTCCCCTTCAGGCCTAAGCTGTTGATTTCCCATTAGGGCATCAGGAAATAGACGTGGGAGCCAGGCGAGGAGATGCAGAGGGAGTAGGATGCAGTAAAAAGCTGACACCAGACTGAAATCCATTCTGTAGGGTGTTTCACTGAGCCTTGGCATGGTTTGACCTGGATAGCTTTGTCAGAAGCCACCGGCTATCCAGCAGGGACAGTTTAATTATCTCTGTCTTGTACTTGACCAGCAGAACTTTGCGGAGTAGATGGAAATGTCTTAGTGCATTCGGGACAGGGAGCCCAGTGTGCTTTCATCTCTGTGACATGAGCAGCCACGACTTCCCACCAAAGCCTCGAAGCCCCTGGAAAAGATGCAGCCCGTCCCACTTCAGAAAAATTACTAGTTTTACAACCGATTTTGTTCAATAGTATTATTTAGAGGTGGTTTTAAAGCAGTGAAAGAACTTTCCAAATATTGTTTCAACTGATGCTATATATTTCATCATATTTTATTTTAACACTATATTTTGTTTATAATTCATCCGGCATCTCTGGGGCTGATTTCAATAACCAGCACATCCACGATCATTTGTCACGTAAACCAAAGGAGCTGGGGTGGGGGCAGGAGTTATAGGCCTCACTGTCAGCATGGCCTCTAACAGTTAATAGTTTTGTTTCCCAAAGCTTGCGATTTCATTTTCACAGTCGGTTACACCCACTTTAAGCTGTCACACTTTCCCGCGTCTTCAGGCTGACATGAAGTCAGTGATCAGCAGAGACTGACAGGCGACAGAGACGATGCTCCCTGTACTACCGGGCAGAGACGATGCTCCCTGTACTACCGGGCAGAGACAGTGCTCCCTGTACTACCGGGCAGAGACGAGACTGTGCTCCCTGTACTACCGGGCAGAGACGGTGCTCCCTGTACTACCGGGCAGAGACGGTGCTCCCTGTACTACCGGGCAGAGACGATGCTCCCTGTACTACCGGGCAGAGACGATGCTCCCTGTACTACCGGGCAACTAAATGACAAAATAGCTTCTCGTAGTAAACTCGATCATTAAATGATAATTTACATTTCTGGCATTTCATAGGAGTTCTTATAATAATAGTGTATAATTCATTTAATCACAGTTGTAATGGATGCATAAGGCTTGTCTGTGCTCCATGATTTATCCTCTGTGTGCAAAAGACTGGCTTGATTGATGCATCTTAATCTTTCTGTTTAAATGAATATTTTTTTCCATTTTCCCATCATAATCAGATAGGATAGAAATAATACAGTTCCTCAGCAGATGCAAGCTTTGGGAAGTACTCCAGAGTACAACAAGGAGTTGCAAACATTATTATTTAGACAGTTATCTCTCTATTAAGCTCATACTCTCTATAAATAGGCCATGTTGGGTCTGTTTTTTTTTTTAAGTCAACTAGTCAGCAAACTGGATTTGCAAACTGGATTTGTTCTATTCAGGACCGAGGGGCTGCGATTTGAATAATAATGTCTGTTAATCGGCAGTACAGTTCATGTGAATTATGCATGCTAATAGCTAAATGCATCCAGATTTCAAAATCTAATCGGTAATTAGCTTCAGCATTAAAGTGATCTTGAGAGAGATACATTTGCATGGGGTCGCTGGAAAAGTACTGAAGGACGCGGCCTCAGAACCCCGGGACTGCTGGTTCAAGTTACTAAGGCTGTAGTATCTTTGATTGCGGTACTTCACCACAGTATCTTCTGAAAGGGTATGTCAGAGCAAATCGGTAAATTAAGTCGGAAGTGGCTTCGGAAATAAGTGCTGGCTGAATATAATTGTAAGTTTAAGGGCAGGAAAGTGGCAAGAGACTTTGAGATGAGAGGTTTTCACTCATTGATGTGGCTGTTTCCTTCTGCTCTTGGTGACCAAACAGCCCTTATGTGTAAGTTAATGGTCACCAAAACTGCACTACTGGGACCCACGGCATAGCAAGGATTCCCCTGCCCTCCTACACGTATGGCCAGTGTGAAGGTCTTTTTACTGTTTTGCAGATCATTCATTCATGGGTATAGCACTCAAGGGCAAGGGCTGGACTTCCCGCTAACAGGATCTCTGTGCATTATCTAAGCAATCACCTCGGATCTCATCGTTTGTAATGTACTTTTACCATATATGGGCATCAATTTAAATCAACAGCATGTCATCTGTGATGTTTGCGAAGGTTTTGTTCCATGTTCCTTTTGCTCAAATAATTTCCAGCTTATAAATAGGCTGGAGCTGTATGTGACTCGGCAGGATATGTCTCTGTGCTTGTGATTGGAAGGTCACCAGTTCGAATCTTATGGATGGCAGATTGATGCCGTTGTTGGGCCTGTGGGCAAGGCCCCTAACCCCAATTGCTCCTGGGACATTGTCTGCCCCTGCTCTGTGACCCTCGCTTGAGTGTTGCTTTGGACAAAGGCATCTGCTAAATAAGAAGATGGTCAGCGTGCTATTTCCATCGTGACTCCTAGATGTCCCCTGCCTTTTAGTAGCGTATTGTATATTGCATTTAGTGTCACTGGTTTAAAGCTTTTAAGTGTGTTATATTGTGCTCTGGGACCTTCATACCTACTCCTTGTCTTACTCCATGCACTTCCAGCCTTTGAGCAGAGTATGAAAGCATTTGGATTCTTACTTCTCATTTTATATGACTTAATGCAAATCCTAAAATGTCACGATCCTCCAGTAACGTAAGAAATAAAGGAAATCGTCTTTGAACAAAAAATACGAAAAATAGCCAGATCCATACACATAACTGCATTATGTTATGATGGTGATGCATACAGTTATGTATAATGTATTGATATGCAATATTCCTCTCTTTCCTAAGCATATGGCTCTTTAAAATTCCATTAAAAGTACAATGTATTTGTCGACTTATTAATTGTTCTATAAATACATACATGTAAAATGAACATCGAAAAGCCACAACTTTGATAGCTTGTATAAAAAACACATCACAAGATTAAATGTGTCTCTGGCATCATAAAGTGAGGATGCTGCAGGAAACCGTTGTCATTTAACTCAGAAAAACGTCTCGAGAAGTCTGTGCTGTGTTTGCCGTTTATGTTGCGATTTTGCTGCCCCCCCCCAGCTCCCGGTGTATCTCTCAAATACTTGCCCTCCAGCAGTTTATTCAGTTATTTTCTGGCAAATTTCTGCCGTTAAGTTCTTGGTGTAACCCATCAGCTGTACAAATCCACCATACACAGTTCTATCTACAATAAAATAAAATAGAATAAATAAATAGAAAAGGAGAATGGCCCTGAAACACGGTTATCTCACACAGATCGATCACAGATGGGGACGTGCCCGGGTACACGTGTATTCGCAATTCATACAATGCCATCTTTGATCCTGGCGCAGGAAAAAAAAAAAAATGTAGGCTTCTCTATTTCAAGGAGATGTCATAAAAATAGGCCACTGCCTGACCTAATTGCCGGCGAGGCAGCTGTCATTTGAAGTGGAGCTCAGAATGCAGGGAGAGCGTGCGGATGGCAGGAAAGGGCCGCGCGGCCTCGCTCTGTGCTCAAAGACGCCGCTTATGCGCCGGTCCCAGCCTCCCACTTTATATAGGCAGTCCTGACCGAAATAGCACTTCTGTATTTCACGAGATCTCCCCGGGGTTGTCCGGCAAGGTTACCTTATGCCGTTATTTCCCCTCTTATGCTACTCCGGTTTGGACACGATGTGTTTTTTTAAGGAGGGAATGCAGTGGCTGTCCACCACCTCCTGCTGTACTTTCCTCTGGAGCTACAAATAACCCCAAGAGGAAACCAAAGTACATACAGCCATAGTCTAAATAGCTTTTTATTGACAGAGATCTACCTAACCATTGATCCAACATTCATCCATCCTATCCAAAACAAGGCAGCAGCAAGTGTGGAGATGCCCTCCACGTGATCTATAGATCATTCCATCCATAGATCCATAGATCCATCTACACTATTATTATGATACTATTTATTCTCTTACCAGAAAGTATGATTCAAAGTAACTGATATGTTGTACAGCTTCATATTTCTCATTTACCTGCATCCAGCAGGTTAATTTCAACAATGTCAGTGAAGCTGAACTTCAGTACAGTGTCCTGCGGTACACAGTGGATCCCCTGCCAGGTCATCGATCTTTCTGTGCACTAATCTGGATTTCTAGCCAGCTTAATTGTTTCTGTACCTTTTATCCTCCCGTGTGGCATAAAATGAATCATGTTTTGAAATAACTATGGCCTGCTGAAAGACTCCCCCCAAACCTCGCAAAGGGCGAAATATTTCCTTAAGCCTGAATTGTGACGGAGAATGTAAGACAAGTACGTGACATTGAACCCGCCATCGATGGCAACGACTTCTGCACAAGCAGTGGCCCCCGCATGGAAACTCTCTCTCACAAGGCCGGCACGTCAGATGAAATATATTCATCATTTCGTTCCAAGCTCTTTGTGCCAGCGAAGCTCTGGCAAGGCCCTTGCGTTCCACTTATGCTGAGGGCAAATCAACCGTATTTCAACCAAAGAATGAGACTGGAATCAGGTAAGGGTGCTGGGATCCCAGCCGTCTGTAGCCGTTATGCAATGATGGTGCTGTCTGAGGGATGATGGAAAACCCCTCGGCGTTCAAAGGGAAGAGTCTGAATGATACCTCGGATATTCCCGATGCACTCAACGCCGACTAGCAACGGATGCGTTTCCTTAGCAAAGTGAAAGTACAGCACTTCTCTGCAAATCTGGAGACAGAAACGAGGCTGTCTAGTGCCTAGGTCTTTGCAAAGAAAACAGCAGCGTTTCTGCCTGCTTTTCAGCTGGCCGTTCAGCGACGAACATTAAAGGTAACCTAAACGCAACTGTTGACCATCAAGTCATCGCCGCAGTGCATCCTGACCTCCTGTCTATGCACCATTCTTACTTTCAGTTCATCTTTCCAAAGCATTACTTTTTTATTTCCTCATTTAGTAATGAATTCTCCTCTGCGGCCGATCCGGACGAGCGAGGATCTCAAACCAGGGCCACACGAGGAGACGTCAGTCATACTGATGCCTGACGCATGAGCTGGAGTCAGAATGAAACAGGCAGAACCACTAATTAAATAATCCCTTAACGGCTAGCGGCTTCGGGTGGCCACCAGGCAGGGAGACTGAGCTCCGCAGCTTTGAAGATATTAGTGCTTTTGTGAATCTCCTATGGAGTTCTGAATCCTGCAGCATGTCCCACTGGAGTGAGTTTTATTACTCTTATATATCGTAAGCGTTTGCTCCTCGGGTGTAATACTACAAATTATATATAACGTTTGTTATTCTGGGGTGATGCGGCCTCTCAGTGGGTATAGGGAAAACAAATGCGTATGTCACCCTTTAAAATAAAACCAGAATGTGCACGCAGCAGAATATAATGTAACAGTAACGTCAGTTTGATTAGGAGTGAAAATAAGGTCAAGATATATAACCGCAGGTGCGCCTCGTCTCCCAAGGCATCCTTCTAGGTTAGCACAGATTCAGCACCTATTTCTTCAGCCAAAATCAGGACCAGCTGACTTCAGCCCTGGGGAGTTGGGCCGGCTTTCATGAAGAAAAGAAAAAAAAAATGCACCAGACATGAAAGATGGAGCGGCGCAGCAGAGCGCTCGCCGCGGTACGCCAAAGGTCACTCGCTGAAGTTCGACGTTAGACACTCTGCATCGCGCTCGCCCTTGATTGGACCTCACCTTCACCCCGACAGCCAAATTTCCTCCAAGGCTGTGGTGTAATACCTCACCTCACCTCACCTCGCTGGCACACTGTCATAGATAGGTGCTTATGGACGATGCACAGATGGTTGGATGGTCGCATTTAAATATGGATTTACAGCTACGGCATCAGAAGTCCTGCCACAGCAGTTGTCTTCAGCTACACAGACAGAATATGTAAAGCTGTAGTACTGTTAGGCAAAGCCAAGTGATGATGATACTCATTCACTTCACCACCAAACAAATATGGCTTCTGTATTTTCTCTCAGGATCTCAGACTCTGAGACCTGCTCCTGTTCTGCGTTGTACCCCTTTCCCGGATTCAGCATACGGCTCATTTTATATTCCTCTCTGTCTCCTGCCCTGACACTAACACGACTTAGGTAGCCATTCTCTCCCGACTATTTTCTTAAATCTAGCTCCTCCTCATAGCCAAATAAGTACCACGCCCATCCCTCTCATGCCCATATCATATGATCGCCATCCCACCCAGAGCAGTCCGCGCGTGTACCTTAGCTGCTTATGCAGTAGAGGGTCACAGCACTAAGATCAGCAGCAGGGCAGGAATTCAAGGTGCTGCTGTCTAGCTAACCCAAACCCTAACGCTAACCCTAATGTTTACCGTCATTTTGGAGACCACAGCACTTTCCCAAAATAAGGGCAGGGCAGAAAGCACCATCCGTCACGGTATGCGCACAACGCCTGTTAGCAGCCTCAGCTGCGCATCAACGAAAAGGCCGCAGAAAGAGACTCTGGGTGCCTGAAGTTTCCTACTTTACCACAGCCCCATGGTTTTTAGGTCACATCTCTGACGTATTGGTTATAAATGTTGGGTAGTATAAAATACCGTGCGCTGGAAAACTGTAAAAAGGACTTTATTTAGGGCTTAAATGGAAAAGACAAGAAAAGTAATGAGTGGGATTGCTGGGGAGCTGCTGTTGGACCGAAATGTGTGGTGCTTAAATCAGTATTTAATGGACAGGCCTTTTTCTCAATGAGTGTTTTTTATTTGTGTTGATGTGAATGTATCGGCATCATCGACACAGATGCCGGGGTCGGCAAGAGCTGCCAAATTGCGTACATCACCGGCTCAGGGCTCGTGTTCCTCGTGTCCAAGACTGGCAAAGAGGCGGGCACCATGACGACCCTCGCCATTCAGGACCGCTACGTCGTTGGGAAGCCTGACTCGCCGTCAAGATTGTTGGCTCATCAACGCTACTCGCCAGAATCTGCCACTCTAGAGAAAACCCATCAGTGGTCAGGAGTGGCTGGCTGGTTTATGACTGACCCACCAATCATACCTCAGTGGATATGTGGAGTCTCACATTAACTTTGTTAGGATAAGGCCACCCCAAATAACATCGGATAATTACATACGTATGGCGAGTTAGTGCCCCAGACCCTTTTCTTTGTGTGTTTTCCGGGGCTCTGTTGGTGAGCAGGCTGATGTATATCTATCCAAACATGGTTGAAGAAGGATGGGACATTCCCTGGGAGGCTGGGAAGGTTCGAGAGCAGATCAGTTGAAAAATTTATGGTGTTTGCTGATATTGTGATACAAGATATGTTCAGCTAGGAATGCTCGGTACCCACCGAGCAGTATCCCCTTCAGTCTATTGACTGCCCTTAACACATGTAATATACCACAAAAAGATCAATGCATATTAGGTTTGGAAGGGAATGTACTGCATTTTCTCTGTTAAAGTATATTTCCTCTTTATTGAATCTCTCAATCATTGAGGCTAATGTCGTTAAGTACTTATAGTTTGTTTTGTGGTTTATTTTCATTGTTTCTTTCCATTCTCTGTGGCACAGACGTCACACGTCGCTTACATATCGACAGGATGAGCCATTTTCCTGGAGGCTATGAAGTCCCAAACAAGTTTTACGTCTCCGTCACCGCGCCCCAGAGAGCCGCGATCTGCTGCTAAATCGAGTGCGCTTTAAGTAGGTTGTGTTCTCACAGGCAGCTAAGGGGCACACCACTGGCCGATATCTCAAGGCCACCATGTTAGGCAGCCGCTGCCACATGTCCTGGGTAGGAGGCTACCTTCAGACCAGGAGAGTGCTCTTCTGCCTTAGGTACAGGGGTGCTGTAAGGGGGAGGGGAGTTAGGACGAATCCTGACTGACAGGGGCCGTAAAGAATTTGAAGCATATTTGAAATAGGTTTGGTTTAGGGGCCCAATATGATATGATATGATATGGAGCCCAAAATCTCTAACAGCACCCCTGCTTATTTATGTGGGATCCTAGATCCTTTTACTAGGGTGACCAGATAATCCATGCTAGGGGTCACACTAGGACAGCTAGGGCAGAATTTGCAAACCACCATTTCAATTACAAAGACCTAAATTTCAGTCCTATAATCATGCGTGTGTCACTAATGTTAATGTGAAACAGCGAGATGAGACTTTCAATGAAGGAAACCAACAAGTCTAAGCACAAGAAGAACTGAACTCTTTAGCCAAACACAGAAGTACTTTTTAAAACCTCAAAGCTCAAAGTGTCCTCCCTGACATGGATTATCTGGTTACCCTACTTTTACATCCGTAACACTAGATCTCTGGCGTTAGGACAGAAGAGAGCATCCTTCCCAGTACAAAGGGGCATCCTTCTCGGTACAAAGGGGTCCCTGCTTTGGAAGTGTGGAGCATAGAGTACTCTACATCTGTAACATTACATCCTGGGCTTTAGAGCACAACAGGGCATCCTTCCCGGTACAAAGGGGCATCCTTCCCGGTACAAAGGGGTCCCTGCTTTGGAAGTGTGGAGCATAGAGTACTCTACATCTGTAACATTACATCCTGGGCTTTAGAGCACAACAGGGCATCCTTCCCGGTACAAAGGGG
>JAODKN010000108.1:289686-301545 GCA_026774425.1 Petrocephalus zakoni
CTGGTAGACAGGCTGTCCTCCGCGTATGAGGATGGGGGAAGATCGGACCTTTAAAGATGAGAGAGGAGCTCCGGTAGACAGGCTGTCCTCCGCGTTGGGGGACGGGGGAAGATGGGACCTTTAAAGATGAGGAAGGAGCTCTGGTAGACAGGCTGTCCTCCGCGTATGAGGACGGGGGAAGATGGGACCTTTAAAGATGAGGGAGGAGCTCCGGTGGCCAGGCTGTCCTCCGCGTATGAGGACGGGGGAAGATCAGACCTTTAAAGATGATGGAGGAGCTCTGGTGGCCAGGCTGTCCTCCGCATAGGGGGACGGGGGAAGATCGGACCTTTAAAGATTCTCTTCTGCTTCAGTCTGACACAGTCATGTATCATTAGGACTGACTATCTCTAGGCACCCGAAATCCCTAAAATGTTAAGCTTGCGTTCACTTCCTGCCACAGAGCAGGCTTTGACATCCCTGTGCATTAACATCTCTGGCTCAGCAGTTTAGGCTTCAGTGCCCACGATTGAAAGGTTGCTGGTTTAGATCCCATCCTCTGCAAAAAAGCCATAGTTCACTGGGCGTTTCCCCAAATCGTTTCATGTACATCTCAGTAAAGCCCAGACTATGGCGTTGCAGTCATCTCTGCTATGGCTTTGAGTTATTTTTCAGTCACAAATGTGGAGGATGTCACCTTGTGTGGGTCCAGCATTGCACCGAGAGGGGACATTTAAGTCTTCTTCTGGATTTGCAGGCTTCCCAGCCTGAGGTACAGCTCATGTCCATTCTGGCCCAGTTACGTCTGCTCCCTGGCAGCACCAGGTCTCATTTGAAATTGGGCACAGCTGGCACTGACACCGTGGACGGGAACAGGCCGGTCGGAAGGGCACCTGTCCCACACTCAGAGGACAGGACGGGAACATAAGACGGGAACAGAGAGGGATGGGGGGAAGGACGGGAGGGAGATGCGTCGCCCGCCGGAGCGAGAGCCGCCAGCCCAGTCTGCCGACCTGTTTGTCAGCTGTGAGCCACATTTTCCGCTCCCATTTTTTTCACAGAAACACGGAATCTCATCTATTCCGCAGTGCTACAATTTTCCAGGAATAGTCTCTGTTTCAATTAAAGGTGTAGCAGCTAATTTTCATTTTTTTTTTATTCATTTTATAAACTCAAAATTATTTCAAAGAGGCATGAAGAGGTAGAATGATGGTGAGATGGGAACCAAGACAACCAAGCGGCTAGAAGCGAGTTGCGGACACCCAGCGTCCAAAGTCCCTGTGCTTTGGGAGCGGGCCGAACTGCACTGGGAAAAGTAGTGCTTAGTGAGCAGCCCGATCCCTCGGACCAGAACTCGGCCAGGCCTCACAGCAGTGGACCTTACATGTCCTGCACTTCCTTCTCCTTTTCCTCATTAACAGTATTTCATTTAACTTTTCTGTATCTCTCTTCAACCACACACCGGGACCCCGAGTCGTCCTCTTGCTGTTTCTATTCCATCGACTTCTATCCATGCTTATATCCGTGCTTATATCTATGCTTATATCCGTGCTCATATCTATGCTTATATCTATGCTTATATCCGTGCTTATATCCATGCTTATATCCGTGCTTATATCCGTGCTCATATCTATGCTCATATCTATGCTTATATCCGTGCTTATATCCGTGCTTATATCCGTGCTTATATCCGTGCTTATATCCATGCTTATAGCCCTGCTTATATCTATGCTTATATCCCTGCTTATATCCGTGCTTATATCCGTGCTTATATCTATGCTTATATCCGTGCTTATATCCGTGCTTATATCAATGCTTATATCCGTGCTTATATCCGTGCTTATATCTATGCTTATATCTGTGCTTATATCCGTGCTTATATCCGTGCTTATATCAATGCCTATATCAATGCCTATATCCGTGCTTATATCTATGCTTATATCAATGCTTATATCCGTGCTTATATCCTTCCGCCATCGTCACTTCCGCTTTTCTGCTTTCGTTCCCTATTTTGGAGATTAACTTTCCGTCAGCCACATCTCTCATAATTGTTTTCCGTCAGACAACTCACCGGGGAGAGGTAGAGAACGAAAGTCATTTTGCACTTTTATGTCTTGTAAATACACCATTCTTTAACGGGGTGCCACTCCAAGGATGAAATGTATTCCTTCTTAACACGTCTCAGGGGTGATATTTACCCCATGGGTGGCAGATGGTTAGTTTCATTCATTTAATTGAAAATCTGTGCCTTTGATTGGAACCACAGCCTTTTCAAACCACCCAGCCATCAGGTGGAGTGACATGATGACATGCGGAATATTCCAGCTAACATCCACCAGGGACCATACTATGTAATGACTAGAGGTGGGTAATCCAGGGCCAAAAAGTAAAAATCCAGACCAGGGTTTTGTTTCAGCCAACCAGTTGCACATTAAGAGTCTCAGTCACAGAGTGTGCAATTGGTTGGTTGAAACAAAATCCTGGTCTGGAGTTCTACTCTTTGGACCAGTATTACCCACCTTGGATGATAATGCATTATACAGTGGGCTGGGGGTCTGCGGGTTCTGTATCCGCGCGTTCAACAAACCGTGGATCAAAAATACATTGAACATGTACAGACGTTTTTTTTCCTGTCTGTATTCCCTAGCAGCGTGTGGATCAGTCAGCTAAGCCCCTGTGCCTGCCTTCGGAAGGTCGCTGCTTGTTTCGGCAGTAGAGTCACATGTCTGTGGGCCCTTGAGCGAGGCCCTTAACCCCCAGCTCCATGGGCACCACTGCAGGTGGCTGTCCTTCCCTGCCAGGCTCGCTCTCACCTACAAATGTCATGCAGAGCAAGACGGGGCAGGTGAAAAGAGAATCTTCCCACAGGGATCAATGAAGTATCATTATGATTAAACAATGCAGTATAATAACTATTTACATAGCATTTACGTTTGTGTTTGTTATTATAAGTAGTCTAGAGATGATTTAAAGTATATGGGAGTAGTGTGTGTGTAGACTATATGCAAATACTATAACATTTTATATAAGCGACTTTAGCACGGTAGAGCCTATCCGCTGTAGACACACCGAAGGAGGGCTGTATTTTCAAATACTGTAATCAACAAGTACATGTATATGCTGTGTTGAGACCAGATAATGTTGTTGCCTCACTACCGGGCTTATGGTGTAAACATTGTGCATTACACCGAGGGTTCATTAGGGGGAAATTGTCAGGCTAACTCTGATTCAAGATCTGACCAGTTATAATCCAACCGCTGATATTGACGCTATAACAAACTGTATCCATCTTCTTAAATGGGGTCCCCCAAGTCAGGCAATGTTCCACCAGGCCATGGGGGTAACCCATGGAACAATCCCCCCTCCCATGCCCCCCACCCTCAGTCCATTTTAGCAATTTTTGTACAACGTAATCCGGTCCACGGACAAAAGTCTCATCAGGGGATGAAATGTACACGTATACTATGAGTGTTGAAATTAAATTTGTAATGTCAAATACTGTTGTAACACACCTTGAGGGTTGGGGGTTTGCATTATGCCTCCGCTCTGTAGCCTTCTCCTCGTGTTACTTGGGTGTCCTGTAGGAACTCCTGTTTCATGCCACAGTCAGAAAGCATGCATTAGGCCCACAGAGGAAGATCGTGTGCATGCATGTGACCTGTGATGGACTGGCAGCCCCTCTGGGGTGTATGCCAACCATACAGCAGGCCCTGGGTACCGGCGCTGGCGTGTATGAATGGATGGTGCCCAGGCCGCCTGTGGCCCTGTTAGCAGGCTTCCCGCACTCACGTCACCTCCTTCATAAGGGAGTCGGAAGTCCCGACAGGGTCTGTGTTTAGTGATGTGTCACAGTTACAGGCTCTGCTTTGCTGGTAATGAACCTTGTTAAGAAGCAGATTTATCAGTCGATTAAAAATTGCCTGCCCTTAAGCTCTGACCTTAGTTCTTACTTGTTTTTTGCATAGCATGTATTGCAGGTGCTCGATCATGTGACGTCACATCCATTTCACGTCGTGTTCATTTCACGTCACGCCATTTCACGTCACGCCATTCCATGTCACGCCATTTCACGTCGTGTTCATTTTACGTCACGCCATTTCACGTCGCGCCATTCCACGTCGCGCCATTTCACGTCGCGCCATTTCACGTCACGCCCATTTCACGTCGCGCCATTTCACATCACGCCCATTTCACGTCACGCCATTTCACATCACGCCATTTCAGGTGCTGCTCTGGGTCTGTGACATTTTATCCCCAGTGCCGGAGCCTATTTTTCCATTCGGGTCGCCGCCGTTTTATCTGAAATATTACAGGTACGTTCCATCCACATCCAGCAGGGTTCTGTTTCCGGCATAGTCCCAAACATCCATGTTTTGGATCAGATATTGGCTGCTTGCTATGAGGAAATGATTCATCGGTCCATCTGAGGGTGTGACGGGACTTCCCCAAAAAAAAGCGAGATTATCAGGCCCAGGCCGCAGGAGCAGGGCGTGCAGCGTGCTGTACTCTGCAGGATCTGCAGGAAAACATTTTTCTGCCCGCTGGGTTGTCTTTCCTTTTTATGTAATTTTGTATTGGTACGTGTCAGGCTGAATACTCCACTGTTCTGTGAGCTCTGTGTCCGTCTGGCCAGTCAAATCAAAGACCGAAAAAAGCTCACATTGGGGATTGTGCTAATCACAAATGTTTATTTTTCTCTGTGAACTGTTATTATTCTGCAAAGATTATCGAAGCTGGCGTGATAACACACATCCTGCTATAAAAAAGGTGTAACCTTTCATAAACATATCAAGCCGTCCGACACGACTGAGCCAAATGTAACAGTTTCAGTGCTGTCTAACACCTTTCCATATGCAATTTGGCCACAGATACGGCAGATAAATATTTATTGAAATGCTGTTTTATTGGCGCAACTTTAAATTATATACGAGATGTTCATGGGAAGGGCCTTTGCAACAATGAGCAGCAACCAGGCCAGGGTGGGCCTAGAAAAACATACATGAATTGACATGGAAGAAAAGGAAAAGCATAAAGGAACAAGGCATTGGGGCTAAATGATCGTATGGGGGGTTGCAGGTCTTTGAAGTGGCACCCCTGCTGTGCAAGCTACTATGTGGGCAGAATGGAACACATCAATTTATACATGAGAATAGGGGAGTGCAGTCATTACAAATGACCCCATTAGCCTGACTCTGCATGCCAAGATGGCCAGTGGCAACGCCCCCTTCTCACACTGCTTACAATGCATTGAGACACAATCGCACACACAGCAGATGCAGAGTGATCATGAAAGCAAGTGCAAAATAAGCAGGTGTGCATCTCTGCGGCTACGTTAGTATCTTTATTTTGTTATTCATTTGCAGCCTATCTGGTCTCTGACCCTGCATTTGCAAGGCACAGGGTCTGATTAATATGTTTGGAGCTGCTGTGCCAAAGTGCATTATGGGAAGCATGCCACCGCGCAAGCTGCGTTACCCAGGCTTGGGCAGCTGCGAAGCTGGCTCGGCTGTATGTGTCATATGGGCTTCTTTAGCATGTCTTATGCTCTGTGTGGCTCTTTCTCGTGGCTGTGGACCGGATATTCCATGTTTCTGTTTCCGATGTCAGACTTTGATCTTTAAAAAAAAGCCTCAGCAATGAAAATATTCAGGTGGATGTGGGAGAGGAGGAGGAAGGTAACCCCAGTGAGGCTAAACCCTGGGGTGGAAGGGAAATGGACCTCAGGCCATGCCACTGGGGTCTCACACGCTTCTCACACCCCCAACCTCTACACACCCTTTCCCTCTGGCGTCTTCAGGAACACCGGAACATGACTCGGCAGTCGGAGGGCCGCAGACCCTTCTTCTCCATTTCGGAACGTAGCAGCACTTCGTAAGACGAACGCCGTGACCCTCGCACGTTTTCCTCGCTTTTGCTTTTGGAATAAATAGGTCAGGATATGGCACAGATGCCATTTGCAGCTTGGTGAGCCGACATGCAGCGGGGTCTCGGGCACTCTGCAGGCGAGGCTCCTGAAACGGGAATTACAGCCTCACCATGGGTGGGGATGTGGGGGGGCACCATCCAGCTGTCCATATAGGTGAGTCAGGTAACCATGAGGGTCTCCAAGCATTTTTTTCTTTCCTGTTGTTTACCTGATCTCTGTTGTCCCACAATGTTATATGTATATTACATGTGTGTGCATATATATACATATGTATATATATATATATATATATAATTATATATAAGTGCCCCCTCACCGATGCATATAGATCCCCAGACCAAGATGTCCAGTCCAGCCCGTCTGGGAGCTGACTTTTCACTTTTAACATATATGTCCATTACCCCTTCTAATGGCCCTTCTAATGGCGCTCCCCACCGCAAACCACAGATAGTTAAAAACACTTATCATTTGGGATTGATGCAGCAGCAGCTCGTCTCCCCCGCATGTCACGTGACGTAGCGGCAGCACGTGGGAGCCTTATCTTTCACAGTAACGCTGCCCTTGTGGGTATTCTCCACAGCATTTCCTGCCAGCCCCTCACTTACGCCCCGCGAATCCCCACTGGGCACCATTCGCCATCTCCTAGCGACCGGATGGCATTTGCAGATGTCCGCCGCTGCTGTCTCCCCCCAAAGGTCGAAGGTGGCATGTGGCGTGCTCTGTATCTCTGGTGCCAGTCTCCGATTCTATCTGGGTCGTACCACAGTGGTGCCCTCCCTCCACAGATCTGGGACATACCAAAGTGCCAGCTCCCCCCATCAGAGCCTATCTGGGACATACCACAGCACCACTCCCCCATCAGAGTCTATCTGGGACGTACCAAAGTGCTGGCCCCCCAGGCCGATCCTCCCGGAGGCTCGTTACTGACGCACTATGCACATCTGAGTGCTCCAGTGCACGTGTGTGCAGCACTGAGGGGTGGAGGGGCGGGTGGGGGGGGGGGGGTATGCATAAATTATACATAGTGCGGCGTGACGGCCACATACCCCTGGCACCCTTTCCAATTCACTTTCCTCCTAATGACTTCTCGCTCACGGGGACGTTGTCTTCGGCAGACATATCAAAGCATGCTAGACATTTCATCCACCTGTCACGCTAATTTATGCTAAACACTGCCGGCTTCGTGGAATCGCAGTTGCGGTCCTCCTATCTGGCGGTGTTGGCGTGACGCCGGGGCCGGGATGCCGAACCCCCGTCTGGCTGACGGAGGCCCCCGGATGCGGCTCCGCAGACTCTGGGCCCGCCGTGCATCCGCGTTGACTTCCGAAAGCTGAAAGAGAGGACGGCAGAAGGACCCAACAGCTGCATGGCTGACGACGGCCTCTGAGCGCGGCAGACAGATGTTTTGTGAAATGCTCTCAAACTGTTTCACATGCTGCTATATCAAAGTGCTGGGAGAAACCTTTTGGCTGGTACTGTTATGATGACACTTATGATACCCTGAATAAAAACCTTTTAATTGATCAAAGTCCCGTTTCCTCTTATGAAGACACACAAATTTCCCATGAATGTTTCGATTGCCATAGTTTTTGGCAATGCCTTTTGTGCCAGGTTAGTGAGCAGAGTGCAGCGTGAGCGAGCCTTGGCATGGCATAATTAGTACACGACTCCTAGCTGTAATTACCCATCAAACAGAGCCTGTTTGCAGGCGGCTATCCTCATGATGAGTAGTGGCTTGGAGCTGCCCTTTATTTGAGGATAGCCTGGCCTTATTTGACCACCATGTGTTTGTGTGGACAGGGGCAGGAGGTGCCTTGGCACCAAAGCAGGCAGCAGGCACTCCAGGTCGAGGGGATGCGGTCCAGGCTGAAGCTTAACACCCTCTAATTTGCCGGGTGTCTCCGTGTACAGCGGGGTTGTGATGCTTCATTGGCCAGTACCAGGGAGTTTTTTTTTTTTTCAAGCCTGAACCTATTAAAAGATCAGAACTAATGTAGCAGTACATAATAAAAGATTCTGTAAATTAACTATGAAAAAAACAGTACCAAAAAGACAGTGCATAGTTCTACTTTCTTTTAAATATTATGTGTCCGTTTTTATGAAATGTATATGTATACACTTTTGCATCGATTTGGCACCAAGGTTGTGTTATTTTAAGAGGGGGGTGGCGCTAGGCTGAAGTCAGGTGACACATGACATGGTCCTGTTTTCAGTGCCAACACTGGTCGAGCATCAGCAGTTACCAGCAGGCCAGACTAAGACAGAGAGGGGGAGGGTTTTTTTTTCCCAAAATCTACTCCTGTTAAGAAGATCAAGAACAAACTGTATGGGAGGGGGCTGAGCGCTCGTGGAGGGAACCCCCCCAATTCTGACAACTGTGAGAGCGTGACTCCTGCTGTGATAGGCCACCCGCAGTGATGACATAAGCTTTCGGGTCCACCCCACCCCCCCATCCCGGCGATTATCGACAGGACACGCTGTCACGGTAACGTGCAGGAGCCTGAGGAGCCAGGCTGAGAATAAGACGGGCACTGAAGCGGCACGCCATCCTTAAATGACACGCTGCATTAACAGCGGGCGAGTTACTGCCCACAGGGGGGCGGGGGGGGGGGGGTAGACAACACCTCATTCAGTGAAACCATGTGTGTCTATAAAACTGTGTTCCATAATTCCATGACAAAACTCATAACTCAAAGAGACTGAGTAAAATTCCTCCCGCAAGGTCTGTGCACTCTGTCCTTTGTGCAGGTCATTTTGGCTGCAGTGCAGTGCACCCAGTTAATTTTATTGTAGAAATGAAATCCTTCCAGAAGCATCCTCCATGGTGGGGGGCAAACCAGAAGGATCCCGTTTGACTTTATACCGTTATCTTTTACTGATTCCATTCTGCACTTTTTAGTTCTTTTTGGTAGCACTTTACCAAATGCCATGTTTTTAATGTATAAACACATTCATAACAAAAATAATGCATTCATGACACATTCACATAACGCATCTAAATATGCCTATAAATATTTTTTATTAATCAAAAGGTATAACACATTATAGCCATGACTAATCTATAATGTATTATAGATACCTTCATAATGCATTATAATGCTTGTTATAAGCATTAAGGATGCTTTGTACTGCATTATAAAGGTATCTATAGTGTTTATAATACTTCATAAATGTGTTACAATTAATTACAAGAACAATTATTAGGCTTTATGAATATGGACATAGAAAGTCTGAAAATTGGTACAGGCAAATGTGAGTATGAGAGTAAAAATATAAGCAGCTTTTAAGGAAAAATTACTGTGGAGCAGCTTAAATGAATAAAGCCTTCCAGTAGTCTTTGGGATGCAATTAACACCACACCCATCAGCCACCACGTCAAGGCTACCGTTCTTTTATAGTAAACCCCACCACCCAATCACCAGCCCCCTGCCCCCCAAATACCCCTGCCTGGATCCTCTCTGTCATGCCGGTTGCTATTCCTTGCCAGGCCCCTGACAGGACCCCTAGCGAGGAGCAATTAACAGCCCTAATTGAGATGAATATCCGAAGCCCGTTGCCGGCTCTCCACGCCAGCCGGCCAGCCTTCCTGCCAGGCCGCCCCGTCATTAATAAAGGCCTGTCTGCTGTTAGAGAGACTGTTTCCGCAAAGTGGCTTGTTTTAAGGACCTCCCTCTGCCGCCGGCCCGTGTTGGAACGACTGCCTGTTGTACTATTGATATCCGGCTTCCTTTGCAGCGTCCCAGAGAGAGTATTCCGGTACAACCACAGACAGTACCCACGCAGGCTGGGACAAAGAGGAAGGTTTCAGTACTCTTTGTAGTAATTCCTTCCCATGCATGTCTAGACGCCTTCTGCGCCTGAATAAAATATTGAACAAGATCTCAAAATGAAGTTGCAATGCGCAGTGATTTCAGGGAGACGTGCGAGATTCAGCTCAGGGCCAGCAGTACAGGAGACGCATTCAGAGTAGTACAACAGTGACTACACTGTGAGGCGCTCGGCACAGAGGTGGCAGCGTGCTTGTGCGTGTGATGTGCAAGTCAGCGGGAGGCACATCAATGGCACGGTTGCTGGATTTGGGCAAAGACTTCATGTTTCCATGGCAATCGATCGCCAGCGCCGGGACCACAGTCCTCAGTAAATAAAGCCCAGCTGGCCCCGATTGGCTTAATTGACATGTGAGGGTTTAAAATAGGGTCAGCTGGGCACATGGGGGAAGAAATGTTTGATTATGGAGGAACAGAGGAGGCTGTCTCACTAGAGTAGGGTAAAATGAACAAGAATGATTGTAAACAGAGGCACACAGGCACAAGGGTTCCGCAGACCTGGTTTCGCCTGGCGATCGTAGTCTCTCCTCGCTTCCTCGCGCCCACCTTTGACTAGCAGTGTGATGCGAGCATCAGCAGTTGTATGGATCCAGTGTAATAACTGCACCAAGCCCTGCAATGGCACTGAAAGTCAACACTGACTCCAGGCAGATGCATGTCCCGGGACTCCAGAAGTCACAGACTAAGTGATGTCGGGCATCTTTTTAGCACTTCAAAGCCTTGCTTAGACGACATAAATCAAAGGAAGGCTCTGCTCCATCTGCATACGGACTGGGAGGTACCAGAGATGTTTGTTCCATTGTAGAACAAAGGGCCAACTTTTGTGGACCAAGACCGGCTCGCCTCTGGTATCCAGGGTTCAAGCAAAACGCCCCCCCCCCATGTGAAAATAAAGTTTTGCTTTGAACTTTGCTCTCCTCTCCTAGAGAAGTATCTCCTGTGTTCCCTGTATATACTGGTTCCTATTTCCAAGACTGGTTTATTGCTCCTTGGGGGCCAAAATACTCTTGCTGTCTAACATTGCTCACTAATTACTTTATGCGTATTACTTGAGTCTGGTGTATAAATGTTGGATGAAATCTATATCTCATGAGAAGCTGAACTACATTCTCTGATCTGTATCATGATGGTTTAAAATTGGTTTATCGTCTCATTATAATGATTACCACCTAAGGTGGGCAGTAGCAGTGGTGTGTTCTGTGTAATGTTGCATGTGTATTAAATAAGATATATGTACACTTAAATCTAATGACTCACTGTAGAGCTGTTGGGTTCCTCTCCATGGTTGCAGGGCTGGAGCTGGTGATAGAAGGAATTATATTTAATGTAGAAGCATTTACTTGACCGCCCAGTTGCCTCACTTTGTTTGTTTTTGTTGTCAGGGAAACCGTCTCCATTTACATCATCGCATCAGCCTCCAGCTGTACGGTGTGACATTGCTTTCCATACCCATCGGAATTTGTGAAAATTCCTACAGAAGTTTTTTGCTAATTCCATGCCTTTCTAGGAACGCAGAACTGGTATTGCCATGGGTTAATCTGGCTGTATAAGGGTCTATGAAATGGTTCCATTTACACATCAATGTCAACAGATGCTTGTCAAGCAGTCTCTATCTGAGACAGCAGACAGAAACATTGGCTCTGGCCTCACAACCGGACTGTCCTTATTGGAGGGGGGTGGGGGTTGGAAAACAGCCTTTACACAAAGCCCTGAGTGGAGGGCTTGAGAACAGGCGTCGGGGTTTGTGAGATTCCAAGTTTACACCTGGTTATTATTGCCAGAACAAAAAGACGTAAAGCACCAATTTCCGGTCCAGTTGCTGGAGCCAAATAATTGGAGTTATTATCTGTCACTGGGGATGATAAGAACAAATCGGTTGTGTTTTTCTTTTGTCACCCAGCTAAAGGGAGATTCTCTCAGTCAGATTTAAAAATACCATAGGGATTTACAAGCCTCCAGGCAGCCCCTTTTGTTAAGTGATTGTAATATCATTACATTTAGAAATGCATGGTATTTATGCTGAACTTACACCAGCAAATGCTGTTCTTCCTCATATGAATAGTGCAGTTGTTGCTTTGAACAACCAGTTTCCACAACCATTTACCGATGCAGGGTTTTAGTGGGCCT
>JAODKN010000108.1:306234-361585 GCA_026774425.1 Petrocephalus zakoni
AACCGATAACCAATTATGGTAAAATGCTTGAATATCGGGGAAAATATCGGTGAATCGATATATCGGTCGATCTCTAGAGAATATGTAAACTCCATACAAACAGAGGGAGAAGATGCAAACTCCATGCAAACACAGGGAGAACATGCAAACTCCATACAAACCCAGGGAGAACATGCAACTCCATACAAACAGAGGAGCTGTTGGAGTCAAACCTTCAACTCTGAAAACATGAAGCCATTATGCTGCTTGCAGAGCCACCTTTTCAGGATAAGTTTGAGGACGTGTAGGCCTCATTTGAATGAAGCTGCTTTCATCATTCCCACGCCCATGTGTACCCATGGAAAAAGGCCTTGCTCTGCAGTTTGCAGAGCCCAGGAGCCAGGCACTGGCTGCTTTCCCCATTGTTTTGCAATGAGGCCATGTGCCTTTGAGACAGTGGGCTGAGAGGCGCGTCCAGAAGCGGGCCAGTGCCTCACAGCTGTCACACCTGCAGGTGACATTGTGTGGGGAGAAATACCTTCTGATTAGAACTAACCCCTGTTATTCTACTGTTTTGCATTATTTTTGTCTTCATGACCTTCGCCCAAATAAGCAATTTAAATGGATGGAGGGATGGACGGATGGATGAAGGATGGATATTTTGTTTTGTTCCATGTATCCTAGGCAACAGTGATGTCATGATGTACAATCTCCACCTATGTGATCATTTCCCCAATTCTACCTGTCATTTTTAAATCTAGTTCGTTGATTCTGTTTGTGACCCTGGCCCAACCGTGTCTCAGTTGGACCCTGAAAGTGGAAAACGTTTGTAAATAATCTCACTCACCCTCGCTGCCAGCTTGTTGTGTCATCAAGTGGCCCTCACATCAGGGTGCTGTGTAAATGAGCCCAAAGCTGCCAGAATAAAAATCTGTACTCCCCTGTAAAGTATTCTAGGGAATTCTAGAGAATGAGGAATCAATGAAAAAGGGAGAACATCAATACTGTGTCTCTCAGGCTGTACATATCAATGTGAAGACTTGTCCCAGAAATCACAGGTACTTTGAAAACTGGCAGAGACTAACAGGTCTCAGGCAAACTAATTCTATGAGCCAACCCTGTAATAATATTGCTTCTGCTTGTGGCGTAGATTTGAGGAAGCAATTGGACACAATTCCCTTTGGTGACCTTGGCGTTCCCTTTGACACATGCAGAGTGGCTGTTAGTCATGGGAGTTATGTGACATTTGCTGCTCTTGGGGGCCTTTTATTCCTCACATACAGCTCTGAGTGATTATATATGCTGCCGGCAGCGTGGCTTAGCGGATGGTATGATCATTATCGTCACGTCTCCGATCACTTAACAGCGGTGGCCCTCTGTGGCGACTGAATATTTAACACGGAGTCTCCCTAATGTTTTCCGCCACATTTCCAGCTTGTAAACCAAGTCCTCAGGCGTGCCTGGTGGCAAAGACCACGATGACAGACTCGTGTCACTGCTTGCCAGACGTACTCCCAGAGGAAAGGAGAAGCAGCACTGAGTTCTTTGTCTTATTTTTTTTTCTTTCTGCTTCTCCCACCCCAGCAGACAGAACATATGAGGGTGAACCTCTGTGCTTTTGCTCCTGTCTGTCAGAATTTTGTCAGAAGTCTTTGCGATGGCGTTACACAGGGCCCAGTTGGATCTAAAACATAAATCCCTGTAGGGCCTGCGATGGGTTTCTTGCTGTGCTGAAATGGGATTGACAGAAGAACTCTATTGACCGTATGTCTTAGTATAAATTCATGTCTTTTAAAAATACATATTCAACTATCCATTCATTTTTCCTATTTTCATAACCCCGAATCCTGTGGAAGGTAATGATAAGCTTGGAGTCTACTTCAGGAAGCAAAGGGCAGGAGGACCTCCTGGTTGGGATGTTAGTTAAATTCAGTCAAAAATATATTTGTTTTGTGTGATTAATATTCAGGATATCTCCCAAGAAAACAAAAGACAGCTCAAGGCTGTAGTGCTATTTCATACAACCCCTTTGTTAATGAGCAGGAACCTGACAGCTTCTGTGATTATTATGTCATGTCTGTCTCGCAGAACATGGATTGGAGGATCTAATTGAGTTAGACTGTAACCAGGGACTTGCTGTGGAACCACTGCTTGTGTTTCGCTGGAAGCCATTTCAGCTACATCGTTTTTTGTCTGTCACATGATCAGCTTTCAAACGGAATCGGTGGATGTGCGCCATACTTATTTTCATGCCTTTGTCTCAAACCCTGTTGTAAAATCTTTGAATCTTTCCTTCCCACGATACCAAGCCGCAAGACCAGCCTGAAGTTCGGATGATTATGAATTCAACACGCAAACTTGAAGAAACTGTCCCTTCTGCAAGCATTCATTTGTAAACCTCAATGGGAATAATAATTTTAATAACCAATGGAAAAAAATATTCACCATCAATATATAAAAAATACTAAGTATTCTGACATGAGCCTTTTTTATTATCATCTGGTCTTGAGGCTGTCCTGCCCCTGCCTGTCTCCTTTGCCCTCGTGCTGACTGGCCCGGCTGCTGAGTCTCCCATCACTGTGACTGACTATAAGCATCCCTGTCAAGAGAATATATTCCTTTTACAGATAACAGAAAAAAATGTCTTCATACATTTCTTCAACCCAAGCCAATTTGGCTGCTTCTGGTAGATGTTGCACATCTGGCCATGATCTGTCAGAGATCCCTGCCACTTTGGGATTTGAACTTATCACATGCTCCGATCTTATCTGGGCAAACCGAGATGCAATCGGGGTTACTCTGCAGGCCCGGAGCGTCCAGCCTTCACATCCCACACAAAGCCTTTTGTACCATTCTCTGCTAATATGTACTGGGACGTTTTAAATTCCGCATTTCTTGCTATTTTATGTTACATGAATGCCAGCAGACTTCCTCTTCACTTTCCATCATAACGAAGAGTTTATCTCGCGACAGAACTGTTTATAATGTCACGTTAAGGTTAATGAGTATTGGTATTGACTAGAATTATAGAAATTAAAGGCAAAAATGCCAGAGCAATGCTTTTTTTCTTTTTTTTTTTACTTTGAAGTCACTCTTTTTCAATTTCTCAAATTCCCACCATTGCAGTTACAAAAAACATGCAGAAGTGTTCCAGAATTAATGACCCACTGGTGTTTGCATCCGCCCTTGGAGAATCTGAATCGGCCTGTTTAGTCAAGGAGGGAAACTGAATAGAATGGCACTGAAATCAGTGGACTAATATAATCAGGCCAGGAAAATGATGCGAGCCCAGATAGCTTTCTTTTGGGCTATGTAAAACAGGAAGTCTTGAATCAGTCGGTTTTGTGGGTTGGTTTTGTGGAGTCACAAAACGCTCGGCCTTCATAACAGCGAACATCCATGAGACATAGAGATCGTAGGATAGAACTGGGGATATTAATAGATAAAAACAAGTTGGCAACCCGAGCAAACCCACAAATTGCTGTCTTGCTCTCTAACAAAAAAAAAAAATGAACAATTCTAGAATCCCCAAGATCCAGGACATTGTTCCAGGACTTGTCTCCTACTCTCACACAAAAGAGAAAATTACTTTATATTTTCCTGACTGCAGGTGAGCAAAGTGGCTCATCTCTGAACCTCACCACTTTGTCAAAACATCCGCAACTGCAATCATACAAAGTCATGGTGATACTAGCAGCGAGTCCTTCATCGGAAACTGTGCGCATCTCTGTGTATAGCATCTTTAAGGTCATATTAGCAGCATGTCTCCTACAGACGTTTTTTTTTTGGAAAAATCACTGTTGCCAGACACTTTGTTTGTCTTTTGAGTTCCCCATTGCATCTTTCAACATCATGTGCTCTTTAGTGCTTTGGAGTCTCGCCAAGAACAAGTCTATTGTGGGGGGTGGGGGGTGGGGGGAACATGATGCCCTAAAAATGTCAGGCAGAATGAGAGAACTAGTTCAGGATTTAGAGTGATCATCTCGCTCCCGTTGTGTGTGTTCTTACCATCTGGTGCGACCTCACTTGTTGGAGGAGTATGGCTCAATAGACTGATTAAAGAATGCTGAAAGCCCATGACTGTTCTTTATCTACAAAATCATTTGGCAAATCAATGCATGCAAAGGAGGAAGAAGGCCAAGCCATGGACCAGTCTGCGACTCTTTGTCATTGAACGCCTCATTGAACACTCAATACTAAAATGTAGTGACATGTCAAGCTCATATTTATCTCTCGGTCTTATAAAACAAACATATTAATTGTACTGAATTCCAAATGACGGGATCATTTTGTCCTCCAGTGGAAAGTAGACATTTTGGCCCTGTGTCTTGTGCTGTTGAACTGGAAACACTTTATCACCAACTGTAACTAATGCATAGTCAATATTTTCCTGACTGCAGGTGAGCAAAGTGGCTCATCTCTGAACCTCACCACTTTGTCAAAACATCCGCAACTGCAATCATACAAAGTCATGGTGATACTAGCAGCGAGTCCTTCATCGGAAACTGTGCGCATCTCTGTGTATAGCATCTTTAAGGTCATATTAGCAGCATGTCTCCTACAGACGTTTTTTTTTTGGAAAAATCACTGTTGCCAGACACTTTGTTTGTCTTTTGAGTTCCCCATTGCATCTTTCAACATCATGTGCTCTTTAGTGCTTTGGAGTCTCGCCAAGAACAAGTCTATTGTGGGGGGTGGGGGGTGGGGGGAACATGATGCCCTAAAAATGTCAGGCAGAATGAGAGAACTAGTTCAGGATTTAGAGTGATCATCTCGCTCCCGTTGTGTGTGTTCTTACCATCTGGTGCGACCTCACTTGTTGGAGGAGTATGGCTCAATAGACTGATTAAAGAATGCTGAAAGCCCATGACTGTTCTTTATCTACAAAATCATTTGGCAAATCAATGCATGCAAAGGAGGAAGAAGGCCAAGCCATGGACCAGTCTGCGACTCTTTGTCATTGAACGCCTCATTGAACACTCAATACTAAAATGTAGTGACATGTCAAGCTCATATTTATCTCTCGGTCTTATAAAACAAACATATTAATTGTACTGAATTCCAAATGACGGGATCATTTTGTCCTCCAGTGGAAAGTAGACATTTTGGCCCTGTGTCTTGTGCTGTTGAACTGGAAACACTTTATCACCAACTGTAACTAATGCATAGTCAATAATAAGTTTGATAATGAAACTGTCAGTTATGAGGCACAAACTAATAATGTATTTGGGGAGAAACAAATGCAATAATATAACATTCCAAATGCAGGAAATTAGGATGCAGCATGCTCTGAAATGTTTTCAGCTGCTTCCCTTCCATCCATCCATCCATCCATCCATCCATCCATCCATCCATCCATTCATCCATCTTCTATCCACTTATCCTGTCAGGGTGCCTGAGGCCTGCTCCTGAATGGCATCCAGTCCATCATTGGGCACTTTAAAGTTTACCTTGGTCACTTGAAAGGTTTTAATAGATATAATCTGGATTTTCTTCCACATATAATATCAGGTTCTGAAAAATTTAACTTTTAATCCACAAGCACACATAAAATGTTGTGAAACACCCCTTAATATTGATGATAATATAATAATAGTGAAAATGCTACAATATGCAACGTAAGATAAAATCGTGATCCCAGGGGTAAATTCTTTTTGCATACAGCAGCTAGGCACATACATGTAATGCAAAAAAGACAAAATGCACAAAACAAATAAAAAAATACACACACATTTTCCGTGTCGTTGCACGGAAAGGGAAAAGTACTCAGTTTGAATGCCAGTAATTATATATTGTATTCCTAGCTATGCATTTCAGAGAACATGAGCATATTGAAAAAGTCATAAACAGTATTTCCAAAGCTAAATTAATCACATCTATTCACACATGTAACTGTCATTTTATTCTCATTATACTGTTGACTCTTTCGAAATCTCTCAAGATGAATGCTAATGATGAACACGACACATTAATTAATACAGCAATGAGTGCCCTAATGGAGCTCCTTTGATTTCTCCTGTCCATGAACGTCTCAGAGGTCTCTCTCAAAGCCTGAGTATAGGGTTTGCCACCTCACTTCGCTGCTGATATTTCAGCCATAACTGCACATCAGAAAGTTACCTCTCCTCTGAGACAGAGGGAAGGAGATGATTTAAAAGTCAAGGGACGGACTGAATCGTAGCTATCTGGCTATATTTTACCATTAAAGGGAAGATCCACGGAAGCGGGCAGGTGTATGGTATGATTCCCAGTGAGAAATGTACAGTCTTAGAAAACTGGGAATTAAACACCTGACGAGGGTTGGAGACTCCCTGCATCTCACAATGCAACGAAACTTGTTTAATACACTGAACACGCTGAGTGGCTGAACACAACCATGCTAGTTTTGGGATTGTGAATAAAAGCTGGGAACTCGACAAACACACATTTCACATTCTACAGGCGTCCAAAATATATCATAGAACCGGAATATACATCAGAATATAAATGGCAATAAATGTTATTGTCAAGATGCAAAGGGCCTTTATTGTCAACACATCCATGTACAAGTGCACAGTGCTTTGAGATACCATTTCCCTTGGACCCCCTATGGTGCGAGACGAAAGTGCAAATACAATAAGTAGATGTAGGACATTACAACACTGTGTTTGATTATGTGGGGATAGTGGCAGTCTACCAACTTGTACTAGTTTAGCCTATACAGTTATCCATCCAACATGTACTAGTTTATCCCATACAGAGTACATTTACAGCGTTTAGCTGGCGCTCATATCCAGAGTGACATTACAGGGCATTACAGTCTCCCTGGACCAACTTGGGTTAAGGGTCTTGCTCAAGGACCCACTGGTGAGATTTGAACCAGACCACCACCACCTCTACAGATGATAATGGATGTAGATAATGGGTGTTTCCTCCAGGTACTCTGGTTTCCCCGACAGTCCAAAATTGGAATTGCCAGATAGCCCACAGGTGTGCATGTGTGAGTGTCTGGTGAGAGAGTGTGCTCTGTGATGGAATGGTGCCCCATCCTGGGATGTGCCCTGCCTTGTGGCTACATGCTCCAGACCCTTCGTAACCCTCAACAGGGCAAGAGGTTATGGAAAATGAATGGATGGCGGGATCGCCCAGTAGATGTTAGCCTGTGTCCTCCGTTATACCAAACAGAAGTGTTTGAGATGAAAAGTAAACAGCGGAGAACCAAGAGGAATTCCGACATGTGGTGCTGGTAGGCGAACGAGAATGCGAAACGTGTACACATGCAGTCATAGGGGTTTGTTTCAGGAGCTTGGTTATCCTACCTCAAACAGTCTCACGCAGGCCCGTCATTACAGAGACAACAACGTTTAATCGCCACTTACAAAAAAAAATATCCATTGCTTTCCGGTGTGTTTCTGGTCACAGTTAAATGAATAGAACCATTCACTGGCATTGCATTAACTGGAGAGAACCTGGTGGTAGTTACAACAGGAATGGCTTTCAGTTTTGAGACTTCACAATGGTGTTACCATGACTCCAGATGCGCGTCAAAACTTTTGAAAGTATGTGTCCCTTGTGAGCCATTGTGCTATGCTGATTTCTTACACCATACAAACATATTCATGTACGGAATGTGTATATTAGCCCAATTTGGCCGGTATGAGGCCTTAGAGCAGTAAAAAGAAAGCTCTGAATAACAACTAACGAAATATAATTAAGCAATTGCATAAAATACAAGAATTCATATAGACCAGGAGTATGGTGGCTTGGGAGAAGGTCGTCTACCTTGAAGATTAGAGATTCTGCTGTAGTGTACACAGATGGTTTTTATTCATATTACACTTGTGAAATACCCAATTCTATAATATGTAAGCTGATTTATTTAAATTTGTCGGCCAAGGATCTAAATCTAACCCATGGTAAGGAAGCCATTTCTCCAAAATGGCAGATTTTAAAATGGGGAGTCACAGTAAAGCAAGCGAATCAAAGGTTACGTGTCCTGTGAGGTTCACCCTAGCCAGTCGTTATGCGTTCTTGCTTATAACTTGATTTATGTTTACAATGTATGCTGCACTCGAGTTGACTCCACCGCGCCCTTTCTGTAATATGGTGCTAAGTGTCAGTCTTTAAGCCTCACTCAGGGTTTCACTGAGTGGTGCCCACAGAATATACCGAACAGTTCTGGAACATGTATAGTGATGTGCACTTATGGTTTCTGTGAGATCGTACTTTATGATAGAATTCTCGCCAACAAGAATGGAATTTTTTTAGGGGAAAATCATTCGCTAACAGAAATTTACAATGGGTCTTGGATTTTTCAGCACAGAAAGAAACACAGAAGATGGTGATGAACTGGCAGGTGAAAGAAGGAGTGAGAGAAATGGGTGTCAGATGGGCTTTACGCAAATCCCTGTAAGTGAGAAGATGTGGCGTCTCCATGATGACGGGGTAATAGGCACAAATTAGCAGGCATTACCAGTGTCACCTTTAATAAGCAGCCATTGGCTGTGTCTCGGCGGTTAGCTCTGCTGCTTTCTGAGCTCACTCTTGTGTCCTCCTCATTTAGCCATGTGTAGCTCCGTGGGTTCGGCATGTATGCCTGTGCCCAGAAGGTTGTGGGGTCAAGTAATCACGTGGCCATTAGGCCCTTGAATAAGGCCCTTAAGCCCAGCTACACTACATACTGGCTGAGCCCTGTGCTCCAGCCACAAAACGTGCTCTCATTTGTATGAACATGTGTGCCTGTGCCCAGAAGGTTGTGGGGTCAAGTAATCACATGGCCAATAGGCCCTGGAACAAGGCGCTTAAGCCCAGCTACACTACATACTGGCTGAGCCCTGTACTCTGGCCACAAAACATGCTCTCATTTGTATGAACATGTGTGCCTGTGCCCAGAAGGTTGTGGGGTTCAGTAATCACGTGGCCAATAGGCCCTGTAACAAGGCCCTCAAGCCTAGCTACACTACATACTGGCTGAGCCCAGTGCTCCAGCCACAAAACGTGCTCTCATTTGTATGAACATGTGTGCCTGTGCCCAGAAGGTTGTGGGGTCGAGTAATCACGTGGCCAATAGGCCCTGGAACAAGGCCCTTAAGCCCAGCTACACTACATACTGGCAGAGCCCTGTGCTCTGGCCACAAAACGTGCTCTCATTTGTATGAACATCTGTGCCTGTGCCCAGAAGGTTGTAGGGTTGAGTAATCACGTGGCCATTAGGCCCTGGAACATGGCCCTTAAGCCCAGCTACACTACATACTGGCTGAGCCCTGTGCTCCAGCCACAAAACGTGCTCTCATTTGTATGAACATGTGTGCCTGTGCCCAGAAGGTTGTGGGGTTGAGTAATCACGTGGCCATTAGGCCCTGGAACAAGGCCCTTAAGCCCAGCTACAGTACATACTGGCTGAGCCCTGTGCTCCGGCAACAAAACATGCTCTCATTTGTATGAACATGTGTGTCTGTGCCCAGAAGGTTGTAGGGTCGAGTAATCACGTGGCCAATAGGCCCTGGAACAAGGCCCTTGAGCCCAGCTACACTACATACTGGCTGAGCCAGCTCTTATTTGTATGAACATGGATGTCTGTGTCTCTCATGGAGAGCAAGATGGGGTATGCAAAAACCAGGATTTATGCCCTTATACTAGTGTAAAATTAAGTTCCTTTCTTCCTAAATTTGTACAGAATATGACAAATAAGGGAATGAGCCTTTTTTTAATAGACCCCAGTGCTAACTTCCCGCTAGGTGGTGATATGGCTACACACACATGGAGTTTTATTATCCTTTTCATTCATTGACGTTACTGCATTGAAGGTGGGGAGTTCTGGAGCCCTTTCTCAGACTGATGACATTACGTTATTACAGTACGTTGTTTTCCCCTCCCCAGCCCCCCCCCATGAGCTGGTACAATGCACCGGTACTGTAGCTTTAAGACTGCCCCACCCCAGTTTTTTTTAACAGTGACACAAAACAGGTTGAAAATTGACAAGGGTAACCATGTCAGAAGGGGGTGGTACGGCAGGGATTTTTAGGTGCTTCTCCTATATGGTAATGAGGTTCAAGAATATGAACAAGGAAAGGTGACGTGCATCACAATTAGCCTTCAGCAATTAGCTGGTGAGGTACAAGGAGGTACCATCCACCCTGGCATGGAGGGTCAGGTGATCAGGATTATCAGGGTTAATGTAGGCCATCTGACCCCCGTTTCCTCTTTGTTTGTTTCACCCAAACCAGAGGACCAGCTTCGGTCCAGAGGGTATATTTCCTGAACACCCTTCTGCCTCCCCCACCCCCCAGTAAACAGCAATAACTGCATCACCTCCAAAATAGCTGCATCATTTTGCACCCCCCCTCCCCTATATTTTGTTTTTAATTTGCATTGTAGTTGCACCACTCTCACCCTGACCTCGTGTGTCCCTGAAAAAGCAGAATTTACAATAAATCATTTTGCTGTCAAACTCTCCCCTCATCCAGTTTGCTGTCAAACTCCCCCCTGCTCAGTCTGCCACTCCGTCCATCGCGACGCTCTCAGGGATGTTGAGGAGATGAGATTGGGCTTGGGTGGACCGCTGCCAGTCCTCAGTGCGTGCAATTATCATCATGATAAACCACAAGTATGTGGTGATGTATCAGCATTTACCAGGCCCTTTCAGATCTGCACACGGCATGCCAAGTCCCAGGAAAAGCAGGCTTCCCTGCATAATAGACTCTGCTTCTGAAGACTCGATGGCTTCCTGAGTTTCATTCAGCATATGAGTGGAAATTTAAAGGCAGAAATAATCTGAAGACTGGGTAGACTGTTGGAGATGGTCTAATTCAGTAACTGGAGGTAGCAAAGCTGACGTCTGCTTCAATTACATCAACTAGTTTTTATGTAACTGTAACAGTATTTTACGCAACAAATGTTCTTTGGCATGGTGGCCTCAGTGGGTAGTGCTGTTACTTTCCATCTACAGGGTTGGGGGTTTAAATCCCAATCTTAGGTCACATCCCACTGTACAGTACAAAGATGTGCCAGTAGGGGTTGTAGGGAGGGTGTGTGTGTCTGCCTTCTAATGGACTGCCATGTCAGTATTAATAGTGCCCTGTGCCACCTGGGAGAGGCTCCAGGCCCTTCCCGTGACCTTGTGCTGGATAACTGGTTAGAAAATGGTAAATATTCTGTGGATTGGCCTGTTCTGTTTCTGTTGTAACACAATCCATGTTCTGAGAGTTAATTAAATTGAACACGTTTATTCTTAACCAATAATGTAAAATATACTTGGATCTAGTTTGAATTTAAAAACAGAACACAGGCCAGATGACTCTCCACATTGTGCCATGTTTCCGATCTATGTAAGCTTTTGAATATGTCCCTGGATCATCAGCTGTGTCCTGACTTTTTCCCACTGAGGCCCACCGGCGCTCTGTTGGCATGTCTGGTTTCCCAGTATGCTGTGCCACACCAGAGCTGTGGCCAGCCCTAACCAATTGCCACCCAGAACCAGAACCACTGCCAACACGAGAGCCATCATCACTGTTCTCGGGGTATGACCCTCTTGGGAGTTGAGGGGTTACAAGGAGGTTTTTTGATATAAATCAGGTGCGTTTCACGAGAGACCGGAAGCACCGCACACTGAGTGCTGGCGGCGTGCGCAGCTTGTTACACGTTACAGGTCAGTGAGCACAATTTGATTTGAGAAACACTCTGGAGCAGCTCTCCCTCCCCCCTCCACAGACCCCCACCCGCCTGCCTGAGAGAGCAGCCTCATTTTATTCATACAGACAGGCGTCCTAGTCGGATACATAACCCTGTCGACTTTACCTGAGAGGCCTTGGAGCAGCCTGGGCACGAAGCAGCGGACTGGACTCCAATCAGCCGAACTCTTACAACGCCGTCTGGCTTGTGTTTTTACTGACTTCAAACGGGAGGCAAAATTTTAAACATTTATGAGGATGACTGCACATTCCTGTCGGCCCGTTTGGGCTCTGAACCCCTCTCGCTTGCTCGCAAGAGCAGAATTGGGACACTTGTGTTTTGTTTAGCTCGATCGCTTTAGGGGTGAGCTCCGATTTTCGGGGAGAGAGGAGAAAGACATGGACACAATAGATGTGCTTTTTTGAAGTTTTCAAAACTACCATAAAAAATATCAAAGCATTAATTATTTTCCCGGTTTTTTTGTGTTATTGAGAGAAGTCAAAGTCACTTCTTGCGCATTAGCATGAATTACCATTGGGGAATTAGCATCCATTATTCATTGGCCATCAGCAGAACTTACTAAAGTAACTTTAGATCCAAAAGTTCAGAGCTGGTTTACATGTCTAACCTTATCAAGAAGGGCAGGGAGATGAGCCATTTGCGCAGAGTTATCGTCAAAGAGCCTGTTTATGTCCCTGCGTTACAGCTCTCGACTGAATGCCGCACTTTGCATAATGCATAGAACATCACCCATTCATTTCTGTCTGTGCCCCTCTGACAGGTAAGGAAGCCGTCAAGGACCTTCCCTGGCCGCTGTCTACTAAGGATGTCAAAGAAAGTGCCACCAATGTGAGTCGCCCTGATTTTGTTAAATGTCCATTCATTCGAGGTACTTACGGGATTGTGTCCCGGGGACGAACGGTGGACGCAGGGAGGGCTAATCAAGGAACAGCAATAGCATACGGAGAGAAGGGTGTGTGTGTGTGTGTGTGTGATCATCCCATGGTGACTGGGGTACTGCATAGAAGCAATAATCCAAAGAGTAGAACTATTCACAGGACAAGGAGCCCGGGCCTGTTGCTGATTGGATCCCTGTCTTAGGGGCAGAGGTCACTTGTGCAGTGATTGTGCAATCATTTTTCTCATTTTTTTTCAGAAGACAAAGTGATTGTCTTTTTTTCCCTTCCTTTGTTTGAATTGAGGCTTTGAAAGCAGGCAGAGCAGTGGAGATGTTACAGTAACCTGGGTTCCAGATGCCTTGAGATACTTCGAGTAGAGATACTTCAGTCTTTTCCTGTATCATGCATAGATGTGTTTTTAGAAGCAACCTTATTTCAGTGAGATTTTTGGGGATGGTTTCTCACCGGGAAAATACCGATGAGAAATGCTATTCGCATTTAAATCCAAATTACCCCAGTGAGATCCCAGTGAGTATTTCCTGGGCAGACTATAAAGGTAACTACCCTAAAGGTATTTGATCATTAATTCATCACATATGTACTAAATTATATGTTTCGTCTAGGGCTGTCAAAATTGACGCGTTAACGCGGATTAATCCAGCATCATGATTAATCTGATTAAAAATATTAACGCATTTAACCCATCTGCAGCGCAGAATGACTCAAAATCCCTGAAATGCAGCGTTGCCAACTACTTCGTACCTGAACTTACCTCAACGCTGCATTTCAGGGATTTTTGACAGTTTTGACAGCCCTAGTTTTGTCATTTTATGGGCTGTGCAATACATTTACTCTACTCTCATCCCATCCAGAACATTTAAAAACAGATAAAATGTCACAAAATTAGACCAAACCCCTGTAAAGTATGGAGGTGAAGTAATGTAGTTTAGGGATAGGGTTAGGTTTCGAGCAAATATCTTCTCCGTTGTGGACATGACAAGTGCCATGGTTTTTATTTACTGTGTTCTAGAAATTCTGATTTAGTATGCATATGTGTTTTATGCTAATCTAGGTTGTATATGTATGGAGTTTGCATGTTCTCTCTTGCATGTTCTAATTACACTTAATTAGGCTAACTGTTTATCTCTAAATTGCCTGCAACTCTCAAATTTGTGAATCTTGAGGGGTGACTGGGCATCAGATTAAAATGTTCATATGCAGGCAGAAGGATGGCCCGGTTGGACGTTAGAACAATGTCATGGAACTGGGTGGCAGATAATGATGCTCAGCTCACCTTGATTTCCCTGATAAGGACATGAAGGGCCAGCTGGGTGAAATCCTGGGCGAGCCAGAGTCGCATTCTCGGCCTACAATGCACGCTGTCTGGACAGCCCCTCCCCCCCTCAAGTGTGTGCATTTTGCCGTATCCTGCCCAGGATAGTCTCCAGACCAGCCCTTCAACTAACCAATCCAGGATAAGAGGAAGACGGATGAGCGTTTGTGAGATCTGACACAAAACTGCATTTTCAAGTCTGTACAGTAACCGTAACACTCAGCTCATTTCAGCGACTGTACAATAAGAGGTGCGGCAGACTGGCCATGATTATGTAGGCACTGACTGCGAGGATGCAGCGCGGATATAGCTGTCAGGGATTAGCGTGGGCCCATTGGGAAGAGGCATCACGGCGGCTGGCAGAAATGAGCGTGGCCCATTGAGAGGTGGCATTACAGGTGCTGGCAGTGCTTCTTAGCACCTCATGGTAGGATGGGCCAATGGCTAACGCTACTAGAGGATGTAGCGTTTTAAAGGGATTGGGCAACATTGCTCATGATGATCGACACAACTCCCATCATCTCCAGGGTGCAACCAAACGTTCTCACCAAACAGTTAGCCTGTGTTTAATTTCGTGATGTTGCTGCCACAGCTGGTAGAACATCCCCAGTGGCATGCTGCACACTTCCTCCATATCTTCTCCCTGGATGGTGACTGGTCTCGCTGGTTCTCTGGCATGAGAAAAGCCCAGCACCAGCTCCTTGGTCTTACCAATATGAAGATGCAGGTGATAGATAATTCGCCTGACGATGGAAGAATCACCAGAGGATTTCTGTAGGGGGCACTGCCACGGGCATGCCTAGAAATTGCGGGCCCTCCTGCCAATTTGGATGCAATTATGAACATTGAAAGGCTCCTGTCCAGCGCAGGGCCCCCTGAATCTGCCAGGGTGTCCATGCCGTTCTGACACCCCTGGGCACGACTTGGGGTCGAGGATGATTGGAGAGAGGCGCGACGGCTCCCCAGTGTGTGCATGCTGCTGAGCACCGTCTCTGACACAGTCCCAAAGCCTCACAAACTGTCACCTCTTTAATAGGTAGAGAAGAACATGATTCTGACTGCACCGCCCCTTGGTGGGAGTAGCCCAGTGCATCATCTGCCCTTAAATGTACCTGGTAGCCAAACTGCAGGGGATCCAGGTAGTCTGTGGCTAAGGGTTTGGATTGTGAATCATGAAGCTGCTGTATCAGCCAGCTGCCCTCAAGTGATGCATTATTTGCTATTTGCACAAGTATATTGGAATATCCCATAATGCTGTGCATGGTGTCACCAATGCACAGCTCTAGAAGAAATTACCAGACAAGAGACATTTTTGGTTTCACTAATTTCTCATTTATGGGTTTATGGGTGTGCGCTTGTGAATTATATATATATTTTTTGCAAACTGCCTCCTGGCTCTTCCCTGCTTCTCACTGATGAAGGGCTTCTTCCTTCCTCTATGAGTCTTAGGTCCTGCTTCTAGGAGCCTGTTATGAATTGTCCCAGCAGTGCACTTCACACCACTTAATGTCTCCCGTTCTTTTCCAAGGTCACCGGAGGTCATCCTCTGATTTATGAGGGACTGCTGGATAAGATGACGGTCATCTCTGCCATTAGAAGGCTGCTTCTGGCCTCCACCTGGCTGGTTTCTGGTCATTGTATGCGTCTCCTGCTTCCCCTTCTTCTTGCGTGCTGCTGTCTTAGAAGCTTTCAGCCTGGAAGCAGCCGGCTGCTCAGTGTAGCCTTCTGCCAGCAGAACCAGGAATAAACCAGGACTTAAAAATGCAGTTTTTTTTTTTCATATAGAGTGGTCTCTTAATTTTTTCCAGAGCTGTATACAGGGGAGAGTTCAGCCTGGGGTCAGAGTGCTGGGTCAGGTCGTCATCCTGCACCCCCGGATCTGTTGAGGAACCAATAGATATGTTACCATTCCACTGGGGATGGGATTTGAACCAGCAGCCTTCTGCTCATAAGTACAGTAGCCGAACCCCCTCCCCCCCCAAGCCAGACACTGCCCCCAACTGGCTGGTGCTGGAAGGGGTTAACCTTACATGATGTGCATGCCATGATGTTTCATGGAAGTGGGCTGCTTTGCCTCAAACGCAGCGTTTGGGCTTTGCGGGGCTCACGGAAGCTTGTTCCGGATCAGGTCTGGCCCGGTTTTACTGCGCACTCTAAAACTTTGATGAAAGCCTCTGAGCTGCTCTCTGAACTCCTCCGCAATGACAGAACTTTGCGTTCACTTCTGGAGGGCTTCCAGTGGAGCTCCCGGCGGAACCGACGCCTCTCAGAACTACAGGTGGCTGGATCATCAGAGGATCTCTGCTGATTAAAATTACAGCTATTCCCTCGTTAGATGGGTGGCTGAGAGGTGTTGGATGAGACAGCAAAGTGGAGACCTTCAATCTTTCACGATAATGTGAAAAAAAAAATTAAAACATTCCTGGAGCGGTGCTGTTAAGCTTTAAAAATGTTCTTCAAGCTCTTTTGTTGGGAGACAGGATATGCGTAGTTTGTATGCTTCCAAAGACAAGTTTGTGATGAGTAAAAATACTTACAAAATTTTCTAAAACCCAGATCACTTGCTTTTACTTACCTGTCACATGACCCACTTTGTTGATAGACATCTGTGGTTGAGCACAGGGTTTCCCAACCCTGTCCTCAGGGACCCGCAGACGGTACACGTTCCTGCTCCCTCCCAGCTCCATGCCAGGCGGTCTGGAGCCAAAACGTGGTCCCCGAGGACCGGGTTGGAATTCACTGGTTTAGCTAACCTGTATTAAATCATTAGAAACACGTTCTCTCGCTGTACTGTGCCCGTCGCACCTGACTGCCGGCTGGCTGTGGTTCTGAGGGTGCAGAGTCCCCCCTGCTGAGACCCCCCCCTCCTTACTTGGGGCTGATTTTTAGCTGGAAGTGGAAGAGACACTTCTACAACAAAGAGCCTTCACAGAAACGGATGCTGAGGGGAAATGATGTGCTTTTCAATTTCATTCAGTCCCTCTCTTGGAGCTGGCTCTCTATTTGGCATTGGGGGGGGGGGGGAATTCAGAGTAAAATAACTGAAGTTCTAGGATACTTTTAGTAACTATGGCCAGTGTGGCCTCGTTATTCTCCTTTAAGGAAACAGAAGCCATAAGTGATGAGAGGAGTTACAAATGTAAAGCCTGTTTTGTGTTCTAAAGCAGAGGCTCCCAACCCCTGGTCCGGTACCAGCCCATGGCCAGAATTCCACCGGGCTGTGTAACCCTGCGGGGGTGATGGAGGGGCTGTCCAGACAGAGCGCATTGTAGGCCGAGAATGCGACTCTGGCTCTGAGTGTCTCGCCCAGGATTTCGTGTCCTTATCAGGGAAATCATGGTGAGCTGAGCATCATTAATGATCTGCCACCCAGTTACACGGCGTTGTTCTAACGTCCATCCTTCTGCCTGCATATGAACATTTTAATTTGAGGTACAGTTACTCCTCTAGATTCACTAATTTGAGAGTTGCATTTGGCCGCAAAAAATTAAATGGGAATACTTTCAGAAAATCTCAGACTCGCAGATGATACACAAGCCATATATGAAATCATATGGTATAATATATAGCTGTTAACTCACTCGCGCGTCGGCTGTCTCTGTGGCCATGGAATCTCACGTCTCTCGCAGTAACTTTTATACTTTTCAATGCCATCAATTTTGCATTTTTAATGATGGACCCAAGTATTATTTGCAAATTTTCACATTTGCGGGAATCTTCCACCCTATGAATGGGGGACCTTATATAGTTAAATTTTAATTATTACTAATTTTACATAATTATTCTTATTTATAAATTTAATATATATGAATATATAATCTGTATGTTTTTTCATTACTTTGTCTTGGCCCCCTTGTGCTGATTGGGTCCTAAGTAGGTGCCTAGTTTGTTTATGCTTAGATCCTGCTCTGGTAACACACAGACACACACATGTATACAGACACACACACACGCGCACACAGACACACACAAACCTTTGTCCTTGTGTGACACGCTGTGCCCTGTGGCCCCCTGAGGACGTTGGATATGGGGATGGTGTTTCTCAGTCGTGGTTCGGGCAGAAGGCGCGGGTGAGGAGGCTCACAAGCCGGCCCTCCGCAACATCGTTAGCAGCTGTCCGAGGGTGTGCAGCCAGCCCGCACGACATCTGCGCAGCGCTGTCAGAGCCGGCTGCATGCTCCACGGGGCTGCGCAGGCAGGGGGTGTTGCACGCATCTGTCCCCAAGGCAGCCGACACTGTCACACCAGGCACATCGTGGCCGGGGAGGAAAAGGAGGCCTCTGCAACGGGAAAGGTGGCGATGGGGAAGGGGGGGGGAAATGGCCAGGAGGTCAGACCAAGGCCATTCTTCTGAAGCCGGGACTGGGGAACAGATGCTATCCGAGGTTTAGACAGCAGCCTGAAAAGGATCACAGCTCTTGGCTGTGCTGAAGCTGGAATTGTCACATGGAGGCTTAGAGCTTGGTGTTTGCTAACAAGCGCCCTCGGCCTCAAAGCGTCCACTTGCCAAAAACACAAAAACAACACACCAGACTAATCTCCGCATTTCCATCTTCTCCCTGTCTGTCAGGATATAGCTGCCTGTCTATGTTGTATTGGGTGGGGGGGGTGGTTAATATCTTCTAAGATGGGTTTGGAGTGTTAAACCACTGTTTCTCAACCTGGTCCTTGGGGACCCCCTGATGGTCCACATTTTTGCTCCCTTCCAGCTTTAGGAAAACAGCAAAAACAGGGACTTGTCTAGAGGCCCCCAGTTTGAGAAGCACTGTGTAAAACCAGGTCCAGCTGGGTAAAGTGGTTATTTAGTCAGAGTGACTGATGTATTCATCCATTCAGTCAATAACAAATTACAGAGGAAGGTGTTTTGTACCAGATCAATTCAGGTTTAACACCTCACTCAGGGCTGCAACAGCAGGACTCCTCCTGTGCTTCAGAGAGTACGTCCTTCACCGCTATGCCACCTGCTGGCTCATGTTTGGTGCCTTTTGTATGTCATGGGGATCTTTCACAGTCACAGACATAGGCGCCTGCTGATATGTTTAAGGGCTGACTTAGAGACTTCACAAGGGAGAAAAACACCTATATCCTGTGCAGTGAGACTGCGCATTGCCGGCGGCCATCTTTGTGTACTTGACTGGGGGCTAAATCCCTTCGTCAACTGAAACCAAAATTTCAGTTTGATCCCCTTCAAAAATTATGGAAGGGAACTTAATGATCTGCTTTTACGGGTACATTCAGAATTGTGGCTGCCACACGGTTTGAAGACAACGCAGAGATTTTTGCAAAGCTTTTATCTATATTTTTTTTAAACACATTTTTGTTAAAGCCAGAGTTACAGAAGGATCCTTATAGTTTATAAAGCCATGCTGCATATCCCTGTAGGAATTCAACAGATTTGCATATTATGTAAAATAATTTTACTTTGGATATAATGTTACTTGTTGTTGTGTTACTTGACTATGGACACTGCTGCCTCACCCAACATCGATGCTGGGGGCTGCCTGTTCTCCCTGCATTGCATGCTGTTTCTTCCACATATTCTACTGGCCTTATATATATATATATATATATATAGAGTATATATACAGTTTTCTTGGCAAAATTTAGTTAAGCTAGGTGTGTAAAACACCATTCTTGAGCTTCCATTTTTTACACCGTGTGGTTACGTGTTTACAATCGCTGAAGTTTATTGCGTTCAGGCCCCAAGTGCTACAAATGACTGCGTGGAATGAACAGGATGGGCTGAAAAGATCAGAAGGAGTTAGAGAACAGCGACATGTCTGAGCTGGTAGCCCAACTGTGCTCAGAATGGCTCAGATGTAAGCTACACTGACCTTACCTTTGGCAAGGAAATAAAATATGAATGTGACTGTCTGGTCCTGTCACTGAAGGGGGATAGTGCAGGAGTGTTGGATCTAAAATCTGCTGCGCGTGTTGGTGTCTCACAGAAAATGGGATTTTAAAAGAAGGTTCACATCCCGTATTTCATGTTTAACGGTGAAGCTATGTAATGCATGAGGTAGCAGGGTGGATTTTAGCTGCATATTGTTAGGATGTAGGCGATGTGTCAGGCCTGCCTATTGTATTGCCCTGGTTGCCCTCAGGTGTTGCACCTGTGCCTTTTGTTATATGTGTAAGGGTTTAGGCCCTGGCTTTTCGCTATATGTGTAAGGGTTTAGGCCCTGGCTTTTCGCTATATGTGTAAGGGTTTAGGCTCTGGCTTTTCGCTATATGTGTAAGGGTTTAGGCCCTGGCTTTTCGTTATATGTGTAAGGGTTTAGGCCCTGGCTTTTCAGTATATGTGTAAGGGTTTAGGCCCTGGCTTTTCGCTATATGTGTAAGGGTTTAGACCCTGGCTTTTCGCTATATGTGTAAGGGTTTAGGCCTTGGCTTTTTGCTATATGTGTAAGGGTTTAGACCCTGGCTTTTCGCTATATGTGTAAGGGTTTAGGCCCTGGCTTTTCACTATATGTGTAAGGGTTTAGACCCTGGCTTTTCGCTATATGTGTAAGGGTTTAGGCCCTGGCATTTCGCTATATGTGTAAGGGTTTAGGCCCTGGCTTTTCGCTATATGTGTAAGGGTTTAGGCCCGGGCTTTTCGCTATATGTGTAAGGGTTTAGGCCCTGGCTTTTCGCTATATGTGTAAGGGTTTAGGCCCTGGCTTTTCGCTATATGTGTAAGGGTTTAGGCCCTGGCGCACCAGTCAAGCATTTGTCGTTTCTGGCGGCAGTGTCCCTGGCTTTATGGTTACCTATATTGTCTTCGTCTGCCCTGTTTCCTGTCCCTTGTGTTTGCTCCCTGCCTTCTTCATTAAACCCCATGTCCTCGCACCCGGATCCCCGTCTCCTGCGGACCTCCCTTCACCCCTGCCTGGCACTTTGCGACAATATGGTTCAGTATGACTTTAATTTACACAGAAGGTAGAATGTTGTGTAAAAATTCATTTTGCGTATTCGTGTAATTACATATTTGTAACAGGACATGTGGAAAATGAGGGGTAAGTTTGAGTTTATCGAGAGAGGATGAGGAAGTGTGTACCAGAACAAAATGTGAGCATTACATCTCTTCCTTTTAAGGGTCAATTTCACACAAAACTTTGTGGAGATTAGTAGAAAAAAAGTCTCGCTCTAACACAGCAATTCTCAAAATGGGGGGGGGAAGAACCAAAGATTTATCAACCTGTTTCAAGTGGGAGGGACAGCAAACAGCAAACAGCAATGGTTTGGCTATGTTTTTTCTTTCAGACAGTGAAACACATGTGAAGTAGAACATGGACTGATTTTTGGTCAGGACGAAAAGGAAAACCGGCGACGGTTTTAATAAAACAAAATTTGGCACATTTTTTTTACTAATATATATATATAGCAATGAAAGGTCAATTGCTTCCAAATTGGGGGCCCAATAGAAAAAGTTTGAGAAGCCCTGCTCTGTCGTAATTGGGGTAAGATACAGTACGAAGCCTACCTTTGGACACTGAAAGATCTGCCCTGTTGACACGGAAATCGTGTAGGACTTTCATGCTACGGGAAACTGAGCAGCTGACCCACTTTTTTTATCGTATGCTAAAATCTTCAACTCTTTTCTTTTCTCATTTCTTTTCTTAAAAATTCAGAAACAGTGAGTGCCACCACCAGGCCAGTCACATGAAAAGAAACGCGTAGTGTGCAGAGGACAGGCTAAAAGCACAGGGGGCGCCTCCGTGTCACCCCTCGCCCCTTGTGTCGCCCATCCTCCGATTTCCCTCTGCTCTACAAACCCCAATCACACGAGGGCTACACACAGGTGCTCCATCAAGCGGGAGATGTAAACTAACACAGGAATACCCGCGGGAACCCTACCCCCCCGGAGGACGGATATGGGGCGTCGACAATGCTCAGTGCAGATGTGTGGCCTGCTTTCCATACATCCCTTCGGCCTGAGCTCGCCGGGCGCGTTGCCACGCCCACCATCAGGGAGACACGGATGGAACTGGAGGTGCGTCTGTCAGGATCATGCCTGTTGAGGTTGCCCTCCAAGCTCCATGCGAGACGCTGATGCAAGTCACCCTTAAAAAGCACAGGCGCAGACTGAACTTGCTCACGCGGGCCGCACATTTACGCCTGTGCCGTTGACTCTCCCTCGCCACTTGGCAGATACACACGGTGAAAAATGAAGCCGCAAAACGGCGAGCAGCTGTGCTGGTGAAGGTGAAAACAAACACGTACGACAGAGAGAGGGATCACCGTGAGGACAGTAAGCACAAGAACAATTAAATAAGACCCTCTAAAAGTAGTTTAATGGTTTAATTGTCCGTCATGCCCCTTGGCCTCGCTGGGACTCCAGCCACCATAATAATAACTCTTCGTTTTGATGCTTAACCTTTAGACTTCTGTTATGACCTCACTTTGAGGCTGTAATGCATATTCTAAAAAGCAGCCCAGAAGGAGTCCGTAATTATTGTATTAGTGATTTAATACCAGGCTCTGGCTAAGCCTCGTCCGCAGCCAGCTGTAAGAGTGCGGCTGAGCTGGGGCACAGCGGCACTTAGGAGGGGGAGCCCAGGTCCCTCGAGGCTCCGCCTCCTTTTGTACACACCCCCCCCCTTCCTGTCATGCATGCCACATGCAAACACACTGTCTGGGGTTGTGGCGGCTGCAAATAACAGAGGATGATCCCACTCGATTAAAAGACCCCCGCCTCCCCTCCTCGGCGCGGGGTTTCGGTGTCGGGGCTCCCGCGGGCTGCATCCCCAGTACCCATCACCCACCACCGAGCAGTTACATAAATAAAGGGTGTGATTCGTAAGAGGGCATGAACCTGCGGACTGCCCGGCAACTTGGAGCTAAGTAAATGTTACCATGAAACGTATTTCCCTAGCTAAATAGCGGCTGCCCATAACACAGGATTGCGGGATCTGTGCAGTTAGGGCGTCTCACACAGAAGTTAAGGCAAAGATTATAATGCTAACTGGCTAAACACTGGGTACTATATGTGTGAGCTATATTTGCACAAATTAAAGTACAATTTGAACATTAATATAACCTAATTAAAAAAATGGAATTGAAACTGAAAATGAACCTATGACCAGATCTGATAAAGGTTGGTATAAAAACTGCTTATTATTTTACATATACTCCAAAACGTTTTATTTTTCATTTGCGTATTAATAGTACAGTATGTGGTAGCCTTAGACAATACGAGCTCAAACCATGCAAATAGGATTAAAACATTTAAAGGCTCAGAGGGAAACCACTAGATAATATTAAAAAACTAATTTGAGGGCAAAGGAAGTTGTGTGTGTCCCTGTTCCTGGCACTAAACTTCTGTTATCTTTCAATGTGTTTGTTTCTTTCTTTTTTTAATTTTTTACTCTTTGGTCTTCAGAGATTCTTAAACGAGGTGTGTGTGTGTGAGTGGGGGGGGGGTTGGTCATCCATCACAGTAGATGAAAAGTTGTAATTTTCCCAGCTCTGAAAATAGGGCAGAGCTGAGCGGAGGGGCCCCGGCGGAGGGAAAGCAGGGCAAGGTTAGGAGGGGCCACGGGCCGGGCCGCGAGCCGCCATCCGCCACGCTCCATCCTCATCAACACCCCCCCCCGCCACCCTGGCCCTCCAGCAATGCTTCCCAATACTGACACACTCATTCTACAACTATCCCAGCCCTGGTGTCATCGCAGAGGAAACAAAAAGCCCAGAACGGCGTGACCTTTAAATGGACCCCTTCTCCAGGCTTCTGCTTATCAGCGCAGGCTGTCATTAAGGTGCCTGTGCGCTGGGGGGCTGTGTGCATAGGTCCATGGGGGCAGGGCCTGGCGGCTTCTCCACAGCCCTGAAAGGCTGCCTCACACTCAGTTCCCAACCTGCTGTCGTCGGGCGCTAGAGCACCTCCCCCAATGTGCCAGCCCCCCCACTCCCCTTCAGCCATAACACACCAGGAAAGCACCACCTCTCTTTAGTTACAAAAGTCTGTGCTACCTGTTCTTAACTGCACATATATTATGTTTTTACGTATTATGTATTTATTTTGTACGTTTATTTGTTTGCACTATGTCTACTGCCATTGTACTTTGTCTTTGTCGCTATATATATGTTTGTGTCCCGCAATGGGTTGGTGCCCTGTCACGGGTCAGGCTCCGGACCCTCGCATCTCAGCACAGGACAAGTCGGTATGGAAAATGGATGGATGTATGCTCACTGGCCATTTTATTGGGTACACCTTGCTTTTACTGGGTTGTACCTCCTTTTGCTTTCAGAGCTGCCTTAATTCTTTATGGAAATGATTCAGCAAGGTGCTTGAAACATTCCCCAGAGACTTTGGTCCATGTTGGCATGATAGCATCACACAGTTGCTACGGATTTGTAAGCTGCACCTTCATGATACGAATCTGCCATTCAGGCACATCCCATGGGTGCCCTATTGGATAGAGATCTTGTGACTGTGGGGGGCACTGGAGTACAGTGAAGTCACTGTCATGTTCAAGAAACCAGTCTGAGATATGAGCTCTGTGACATGGTACGTTATTCTGCTGAAAGCAGCATTACAAGCTGGTACATTGTGGTCATAATGGGATGGACACGGTCAGCAACAATACTCTGTAGGCTGTGGCATTTAAATGATGCTCACTTGTGAGGTCCAAGAACATAGGAACCACAACATCACCACCAGCCTGAAATTGTTGACACAAGGCAGGATGGATCCGGATGGGTCCGTGCTTTCATGCTGTTTTTCTCAAATTCTGACCATACCATCTGAATGCTGCAGCAGAAATCAAGACTCATCTGACCCAGCAACAGTTTTCCAATTTTTCCCAAGTTTGGTGAGCCTGTGCCTCCTATAGCCTCAGTTTCCTGTTCTTAGCTGACAGGAGTGACACCCGGTGTGGTCCTCTGCTGTCCATCTGCTTCAAGGTTCAACATGTTGTGGATTGAGAAATGATCTTCTGCATACCTTGGTTGTAACAAGTGTTTATTTGAGCTACTGTTGCCTTTCTATCAGCTTGAAGCAATCTGGCCATTCTTCTCTGACGTCTGCCATCAACACGGCATTTTCACCCAGAGATCCACCGCTCACTGGATGTTTTTTTCTTTTTCGGCGCATTCTCTGTAAACCCTAGAGATGGCTGTGCGTGAAAATCTCAGTAGACCAGCCATTTCTGAAATACTCATACCAGCAACAATAATGCCACATTAAATGTCCCATTCTGGTGGCGGAATTTTGGTGTTAGTGGATAAAGTTTATCTTTGCCGATCAACTGATTAATCAAAGTTAATCACAACAGACACACAGTGGGTGTGTAGTGGTAAAGGATAAAGTACTAGTAAGGACTGATAAAGACTAGTAATTTGAAGACAGCTCTCTAGGGCCTGCTGTTGTACCTAAACTATGGCTCTTAAATTACTTTTGTGAAAAACCTAGTCCTGGAACTGAATGCTGTCATATGACTGTAGGAAGTCCAGCCAAATTCAGCTTTCTCTGACCCCCCCATCCACTTATTGCTGTCCTCTCAGTTTGGGTGCTGCTATCAATCCCAGTAATGATATGTCCAGTAACCCGTGGGCACATAACGGACGTGTAAGACAGAGAGATCACACACCCCTACCCCTACCCCCACACACCAGAAATCTCAGCTTGAAACTATGTCCATCCACCTCTGTCTTCAGCACGAAATATATAATGAATAGGAAACAAAAATAAGCAGCAAGGTGCTATTTCGACTTTCCGGCAGACTCCATGTGTCTCCATTACGGTTCCGAGTCACGGAAGGCCCGGGGGCCTTATTTTCACCCTGCCATTGTGTGTTATTTCTGTCTGTTACCTTCCGTGACATATACTGCTGTAAATCCTGACACTGTAGTCACTTAACACATCCTAGGTGGCATTTACGAGTTAATATGCAAGCAATATGTTGATGTTAAAAAGCAATGTAAAATGTCGATGTGAAATATAAATACTCTTAGACGAGAATCTGCTTCTTAAAGACAAGGACTTCTCCGGGTTTTTAAATCATAACATATAAGTATAAATATTTACATTTTTACCAATAAGAGGGCGAGGTACTTGATTTGGCTCATGACGCCCCCTTGTGGTACTTTGGAGGCGGTGCGGATCCCTTCCTCCTGGCCAGCGCCGCTCTCGCCGCAGCATGCAGGGTCAATGGCAGCGGGGCAAACGAGCCAAGCGCTCCGGAGCTGTCCTGACAGATGGCTGCTCCCCGGCTCACGACGGCCCTCAGGAGCGCAGCGTGAGGCGTAGCGGCGCAGACGCTGCTTCGGCGGAGAGACGAGCCTCCGCTCACCGCCGGCCGGGGTGGTAACAAACGGCTGCCAAATAAATATTTAGAGAAGCTGCGGGGGGCGCCGTGCCTGCACGCCTAAGCCCCGTCCCCTCCGTTTCCCCGTTCAGTCTCTCACCTGACAGTCACCTGGCTGTCTGCGGCAGCGGCGCTCCGAGAAGCCGCCCTGCTTCCCCCGGCGCCTCCACTGGGGGGCGCCATCTGCGTCGCACCCGAGCACGCCGGCTGCCCTGCGCCAGACATCATGCCAGACGCCTTAAAAGCCAAGAACCGTCCCTCTTTAGTTTCTGTTTTTTTTTTTTTTGTCTTGTGGCAGCCGTTAAAGTCGCAGCGACTGCGGATAAACGGCGAGACCAAAGCGACGTGCCCGTAGCAGTGAGCACAGATCCCGGGTCGGTCCTGCGCAAAGCATCCCGCAAAGCGCTTCTCCCCGTCAAACAAACCTTCCATGAGCTGGATGACGTTCAACATTTTTAATGTGGCCATTAAATGGTGCGGCTGGAATTAGCCTGACCCTGTGGCGGTCCGGGGAGGTAGCACTGGAAATGGTTAATGTCATCTAATGAGCTCTGCTGCTGGCCTGATAAATAGCAGTCAGGCGCTGGTTAATGCAACTGGACTGATCTTCTGCCAGAGCCACGTACAGAAGATCGAGATGGGAAAGAAGATAGTTTCATTACATTCACTTAATTGATCCCTCCGCTGAGGGCAGCTTTGTAACTACACTGAGCAGCTGTAACATGGAGTGTTTACCGCATTTTTACTCTGAGGTGATTTTTTTTTTGTGTCCATTGATTCTGGAGGGGTCCGGCATCCCATCCAGGGTCTTTCCCTGGCCTTTTTACCCCGTGCTTCCGGGGATAGGCTTCCAGCCATCCGCCCCATAATGAACCCTGTCATGGCTAAGCGGTTGGAAGATGGACGGATGGTCGTATAGCGTGTTTTCTTGCTCTTCACCAGCTCATGCTCCTTCTCAGTCCCCCTGCCCTCCTGCTGAAACATCGCCCCTGCAATACTTGATGGGTTCCGCGACTGATGGCCCGGGAAGTCATTCCGGCCTCGCTTTCCCTTTTTTTTTCCATTACCAAGCACCTGCCGTCACTGATAACCTGACTACACCCACCCCTCCCCCCAGCTGTGGAGATGCTGTCACATGGGCTCCTGGCTGGACAGTCCGATGGACGGTAGCTTTCAGAGTCAGCATTCCCAGCAGCCTTAGCGAGTGACAGATGGGCCCTGTGGGACGGCAGGCCATGGACACAAACTCTCGGCATGCCACCCCAGCAAGAGCCCCAGGACAAAATAAAAGTAATTAGCTACCAATGCTACTGGAGTTAACCAGAAACACAGTTACCGTGACAAAGTATTTGCCTCCTTCCTATTTCTCTCTATTTTTGTTTGTCCTTAACACTTAATAGTGTCCCATCTCCAAGCAATTCAATTTAATGCAAAGGACAATCTCAGGAAACACAGCACACTGTTTTTAAAAGGTCATTAGATTTATTGAAGAAATGATCGACTGACATTGAATGTTTAACATTTGTTAATATCTAAAAGCCTTTACATAAACAGACATTACTAACAGTGTTGGGGAAGTTACTCACAAAGGGAATCCATTACAGACAAGTTCAGGTTCGGAAAGTATAAATCCAGGCCAAGGTTTTGTTTCAACCAACCAGTTGGGTATAAAAAAAATCAGTCACAGATTAGGCCGTGGTGGCCTAATGCTTAGGGACGTGCACGTATGCTTGAAAGGTTGCTGGATCTATTCCCTGATCAGCAAGGTATCGCCCCCAAGCACTGCTCCTTAGGCACTGAATTAGTCGCTCACTGCTATGTCATGTGGGTTAACTGCAGAGGCCACATTTTGCAGTGGCGTATCAACAATAACCATTAACTCATCCACACATCGACAGTGTTCTGGGAGGGGAAATAGATCTGCAAGTTAGATTTTGTCAGCTGAGGCCATCTTTAACACTCACAGTGCCATCATGTCTGCTGTTTCCTCTTATTTACTCATTAAAGCTCGAGTGAATAGTCAGCTTATAGTGAAGTGGCAGGCCACAGGGATTCCATAAACAAGGAGAATGCATTGGTGTATGTGTGTGTGAATGGTGTGAGTGTGCCCTGCAATTGGCTGGTGCTGCCTCCTCATACCTGCTGATTCTGGGATAGGCCCTGGATCCCGGCGACCCTGAACAGGACGAGTGATAAGGAAGATGTAGAAGATGGACATATCCTTGTATGGTGTACCTCTTCCATTAATGGCACTGGGTATTTACTCGTGGTTGTGAAGCGGTGTATAAGTGTGCCACCCCACAAGGCTGTGATCTGTGTCTGTGTGTGTGTGTTTGTGTGTGTGTGTGTGCGTGTGTGAGGTTCTGTGGCCTCCTCACAGTCTCCTCTTCCTTTCCACAGGAGCACCATCCCTCAGGGCTGTTGCCCCACCCCAGCTGAGATGATCTGAAGATCACCTCATAGGTGCCATGAAAGGGTTAGGAGCCAACCGCGGCCGGCACCTGTCCGAATCCTGTGACCTGTCAGACTGTTCCCCGGGACCCCTGTACCCGACCGGCACGCTCCCCCGGAGCCCCTACCTCCTGAGCCCCACCATGGACCACTACGGCACTATGGAGCCCCACCATTTTGCCTCCCCCAGCACCGGCGGCCTTCCGCCCGAATGCCTCCTGCCTCTGACCAGCCAGATCTCCAGCAGTGGCACCTTCCCCCGAATCCACTACAACTCCCACTTCGACCAGGCTGACTTCTCGCCCGTGTCCATGCCAGCCGGGGACAGCATCGGGGGCATCGGGACGGGCACCCTGGGCGGCCCCATGTCCATGGGCATGAGCGCCGGCCTGGGCCAGAGCCCCGTCATCACCAGTAGCTCGACCGTGGTCTCGCCTAGCGGGAAGATGAACCGGCTGCCCTCCAACCTGCTGGACCAGTTCGAGAAGCAGCTGCCGGCCCACCGCGACGGCTTCAGCACCCTGCAGTTCCACCGCAGCGGCGCCTCCAAGCAGCGCGGCGACAGCCCCGGCCGCATCCGCTACCTGGTCAACTCGGTGCAGAAGCTCTTCGCCAAGTCCCAGTCCATCGAGGTCTCTGGGAAAGGCCACGCCAACGGGCGCTTCTCCGCGGGTTCCGGGGGCCCCGCCGCGGATAACAAGCACGGGCGGCGCAGCAAGAGCAAAGAGCGCCCCCCGAAGGCCGAGCCCCCGAAGCGCCGGCCGCGCTCCAACATGTCCGGCTACTGGAGCTCCGACGACCTGGACAGCGATATCGGTAACTACCGCAGCCCGCTGAACATGATGACCCTGGGCCAGCCCACGGTGGACGGCCAGGCCTCCAAGTATTTCATGAACTCCTACAACACCATCGACAAGCACGCGATCAAGGGCTCAAAGAGCAACAACAACCTGAAGAACCAGGCGTGCCTGGCAATGTCGGTGCCCGGAGGTGGCGGCCCCCGCTCTGTCGGCACTGGCGGGGAGCCCGACTTCCTGAAGGGCGGCTCCTGGTCCACCCTGACCCTCAGCCAGGCCCGGCAGATGTGTCAGAGGGGCTCGGCCACCATCGACAGAGCGGTGCTCACCAAGTCCAAGTCCTGCACCCAAGACCTGGCCTGCCACTATTTGCAGGTACAGGAATGAGGGCGTATGACAGAAGATGGCTTTACCCAGACTGACCTTCACAATTAAAGAAGGTCACCATAAGGCTTGAATTGCCACATTTATGTCTTTTCACTTTGTTTTGTAACATATGGTGAACACCAGGGGGCAGAATGCCCCAAATCCAGGTCAACATCTCAGATATAGCCAGCTAACCCTATGTACAACTGTAACACTCTAGGCCAGCAAGGATACACTACTTGTTATAAATCACACGTAAACTTAAAACATCACACTTCCCATTCTTGTGTATTTTTTTGCCTTCAGCTATGAATACTTAAAATATTGACGGTATATGTGTTTCGTATAATTTAAGTTACTTATATTCCGCAACTCTGACTAAGAGTAGATGGATAAATGGGTGGACATATTACATACTTAGACCTGCAACAAACTCATAACACTGTCTTCGCGATATTCTGATGGTGTTATAATTCTGGCTGCTGACAGAGGAACCCGTTTCTGTAAAACCGTCGCTATGTTCCCAGCTAAGCAGTAATGCATGTAGGGCGAATGACGGATATTTAGAGAATAGTGTCGGCGTAAAGCCTGGGCAAGGTCAGCTCAGAGACGGGTCACTGCGGCTCACCCAGGTTCCCCCTGAGGACTGGAACAGCACCTTGGGCAGAGGCAGCAGCTCGGGTGAGATCCCCTGCCGGCGAATGCGCAGCGGCAGCTATGTGAAAGCCATGGGGGACCTGGAAGACAGCGAGGACTCTGAGAGCAGTCCCAAACCCTCGCCCAAAATGGCAGCGCGCAGGCAGAGCTACCTGAAGGCCACGCAGCTCTCACTCAGTGACCAGCTGCCGTCCCGCAAGTAAGTCTCTGCTGTTGCATCCACTGCCCACCGGGGGGCACCGACATAGACAAAAGGAGGCAGAGAATCACAGGAACCGCACAGTGGCTGGGTTAGAACATGTGGGGAGGTCGTCATGGCAACAGCCGTCAACATTCTGGTCAGCAAGATGCCCTGTAGAGCCTGTAGAGCCTCCCTTACATGTGCGTGTGTGCGGGCTCCCTCCCCTACATGTGCGTGTGTGCGGGCTCCCTCCCTTACATGTGCGTGTGTGCGGGCTCCCTCCCTTACATGTGCGTGTGTGCGGGCTCCCTCCCTTACATGTGTGTGTGTGCGGGTTCCCTCTCTTACATGTGCGTGTGTGCGGGCTCCGCAGTGTAGCGGGCACAACCTGCACACCTTGACACCTTTTCTGCTAATCTTATGAGATCCTGCACGTCCTGATCAGCCAGAGAATTTTCTGTTCAGATTTTGTATCGGACGTCTCAAAAGCATAGAAGTTATAAAGCAGTTTGTATTGAGAGGGGAGCCATAAATGGGGTGGAAACCCTGAAGCATTAAAGGTGCCCAGACAATGGTCCCTGGAATATTCGTGTAGCCTTGTGGGGAGGCTGGAATTGCTGGGCGCAGTCCTGTTCATTTTTTTAAGATATTATTACCGTATGGAGAGATTTACCTTAAGAACAGGATCTCTCCAGCTTCTTCATACTCTCCACATACTATTCCTTAATGCTTTGCTGTGGTGAAGCTTAGATTATGTGTGTGGAGTTTGCATGTTCTCTCCGTGGCGTTACACCCCCCACCCCCCCCCACAGTCCAAAAACATGATATCTTGTGTTCGCAAATTGCCATGTGTGAGTAAGTGGCGTGTGCGTGTGCCCTGTGATGGGTTGGTGCCCCGCTATCCTGCGTTGTTCCTCGCCTTGTGCCTCTGGGACAGGCTTTGGACCCCCCCGCAAGCCTGAACAGGAGAAGCAGTTTCAGAGAATGGATGGATGGATGGATTCAGTGTTGTTGCCCCTAAGGGTAACAACATATGACTATTACGTTTCTTAAAATGTACAAAGTTAAAGTAAAGCACAATGAAATTGTTTGCGAGATTGTCCAGTTTAAGAGGTATGGCCTAAGATAAAAGGCTGGAGTCTCAGTGTTGTAAGGGTTATAGAACATGTGTTACTTTAAACGCCACATAGATGGGAAGCAGTTAAAAATATTAGTTAAATACTGTATTCTGAATAAATTGTAAGTGCTTTTTAAGCTAGTTATTACATCAGAAATGATTTGTTTTACTTTTCAGTCAGATGAATTATTATATCTACTACTTTATTTAGTTCTTATAGTCCTAATTCTGACATCACTGCTGTTTAAAATCCACAGGGATCCAGATGTTATGTCTGCATATCGTCATCCTGGGATTTAAACTCGAATTAGAACAGATTGCACTCAAATGATTACTGAAAGCTCTCTGCACAATGCAAGCACTGTGGAATATAAAGGGAAATGCCATAAGTAATGCGGTATAAACGCAAATGCATTATACAGGTAAATCGCTGATGGCGATGCTGTAACAGAGCCGTTTTTTCTGTGTCAGTTCGTCAGGTAGACACTAGGTGGCAGCCTTTTGACAAACTCACTACAATGACCTCCTACCACTTTTTCACGGGTGCTTGTTTTAGCCCATAACCGTTGCTTTGTAAGGGCAAATATTTAGATTTATTTTACAGGTTTATGCTACATTCCATAAATGTAGAAATTGCAAGGTAGTGGGATAGACTGTGCTAAGAAATGGAGTTCTTAATGACTGGATATTTGGAGTAGAGGTGATTGTAACCCTCCCCCTCCTCACCCTCTTCCTCGTACCCTATGCTACCAGCAGGGCTTGGGGCTGTACTATGCTGCATGGGGATCTAGAGCCATTGTGGTCTCCAATGCAAAGTGTGTCTTCTCTGCATCAGCTGGGCAGGTTAGTTGAGTTGGGGGAGCGGGAGGTGACTGTTGGGGGGTGGGGGGCGTAGAGGGCCAAGTGGCCGGGCCAGCGGCACGCCATCCGCGTCTGTACGTCTGCTGCCCCACACGCCCATCCCGCCCCCTCACATCAAAGCGTCACGCCTTCCCATCATGCTCTGCCCTGCCCTGTGCGATGGCGGCTGTGGCCGTCTCTCACTGGGCGCATCGCGGCACGGCGACCAGCGGAGGAGGCGTCATCCCGCGCTTCATCCCGGCGAGGACCGCCGCGCGGCAGCGTGGGCAGAAGTCTCGAACCTTCCGCCAGACCGCGTTTCCCCGCCACCATTTCACCGCGACGCCCCGCGGAAACTCCCGTGCCTGCTTTCACGTGCTTGTTCTGCTCTCCCTGCTGCCAGAGCCCATCTAGGCTTGAGGGACGGGATGGGGTGGGGTGGCATGGGATGGGTGGGGGTAAAAAAATGGCACTGAGGGTAGAAGTTAAGCCCTTGAACCTCTGTTTCTACCCCCTCAGCTGTCTTCCCTCCCTGAGGGAGCTCTCCACCAACCGCAGCCTGGACAACCTGGACTGCATCGGGGGGCCGTCCAGCTCGTCCTTTTTACAATGGGATGATGAGGACTTCGGTCGGGCCTGCAGCACACTGGGGAAGAGCAGCTGCCACAGCCAGGTCAGTGGGATCCCAGACCAGGCTGGGGCCCAGGCTCTCCGGAAGCCCAGGAAGCCCAGGCTCCCAGGAAGGCTTCCCCCTGTCCTCCAAGCTACAGCAGACTAGTGGCTGAGACCGAATTCTCCACAGCCTTAGAAGGCAGCCACTGCCGTGTCAGCACGCGGGGAGATCTCTGTAGCGGTGGACATGCACGTCGTTTCGTGTGATCGGTCTCGTAAAGGACCAGCTGAAGAGGAAGGAAATGAGACTCCCCCGAATTCTGCACCCTCTAATAGCTACTTTGCTTCGTTGTAAAAACGTCACACCCACGATTGCCAAAATTCACGTTGGGCGTAGACACTCTGGCGTAGGCTGCAATTTGAGGCTTCTCGAACATTTGGGGGTGGGGGGGGTTGCATGTGCCTGACTGAGCCATGGAGAGCTGGTACATGTTTGTGGTGGGAGGGTGGGAATTAGCCCCAGGGCTTAATAATCACCAAAGCTTACAATCAGAGATGCCAGGGAAAAATGTGCACGTCATTCTGAGAAAAAAAATACACTGGGACTTTTATTACGATCGGATGTGGAGAATTCTGCGTTTTATATGACTTGTCTCAGTACTCATGGAGGGTTATTCTGAGCTACATGCTAGAAAAATCACTGACTTTCGGTATATCATATAGCCCTGGAGAAAATGAAGAGACCACAGCACAATTTTTGTTTCACTCATTTCTCAATGTATGGTTATGCATCTGCGTAAAATATACATCTCTTGCAAATTGCAGCCTGGTTCATCTCTGTTTCTCTTTAATTAAGGGCTTCTTCCTTGCTTTATGGGACTTCAGTCATGCTTCTAGGAGCCTGATACTAACTGTCCTAGCAGTGCACGTCACGCCACTTAATGTTTCCCATTCCTTATGAAAGTCGTGTAATCCTCCGATTCATGAGGCACTGCTGGATAAGTTGACGGGCATCTCTGGCATTAGAAAGTCACTTCTGCCCATTACCTGACTGGTTTCTGCTCATTCCCTGCTTCTCATTGTTCTTGTGTAGGCTACTGCTGTCTTAGAAATGTTGAACCTGGAAGCAACCTGCCGCTCAGTGTAGCCTTCAGCCAGCAGAACCAGGTATAACCCAGGATTTAAAAGGATTTTTTTTTTATTGTGCTGTGGTCTCTTAATTTTTTCCAGAGCTGTATGAACCGATTCGACAGTCCAGTTTTTAATTATTTGTAATTATTTTTTTGGTATGAGCCTCTCATGCCATGACGTCCTTGGGGGGAAGCTGGCTTGGTGATAGTCTCCAGGACCAAACACTTCCCTCCACATACCCTCTGAAAAGTGTCTGTCGCTACATGATGGGGGGCTCTCGCCAGAGGACCAAACTGGGGAGGAATAGCTTCCCCCATCAAGGTCCATCATCAGCAGGTATAGCAACAGAACTTAGCAATAAATGCTATGCTAGTAGAGGAAGGACATTAGAAAAGGGGGCGGGTCAACTCATGGGCCTGGCCAGTGACGGCGAACACCCTGGATCTGGCAATCGCAGTCGCTTAATGACATAAATAAATATTGATGTTACAAACCAAATGATAAAATGCAAAGCCAGCTCTTAAAGATGCCAGCGAGGAAGGGGCCAGACACCTAGGTGGCGCTGTTTTCTTTTCACCCGGATCTTCTGGCCTAACGATGCCTTTTGGGTGCGGCACTAGGGGCAAAGGTGGGGTGGGGGCTCGCCGTCCTCAGGATGTCCCCCTTCTTCTGCCTCTACTCTCCCCTGGGTGGTGTATTTAACCACCAGCTGAACTTATGGAAGTGGTTCACTTGAAGATGAGCACAGACCCTAAGGGGATTCTTTTAATGCTTTTGTTGCTAGGTATCGCCTTAAAGCTCATTAATAAATGCACCGGTGTGTTCAAATCAACTGCAGCCAGTCAGATATATGATTCATCTCTTCTTGATGATGTGTTTGCGCTTTGTGTAATTTATAGTCTTGAAAGAGAGGAATAAAGTGAAATTATGGAGCACACTGATGGTCATGACCCTTCTTCTGTTATGTTTCTGTAGGTATATTGCTATGGCAGGGTTAGTTTTAGCTGAGATATTGCTGTTTATACAGAGGGAAATGAACGATGTCTACATTAGGGACTTGGTAAAATCCCTTTGATTTGATCACACCCTCATGACTGATGGTGGAATATGACTCAGCTAAGGAAAAGGTCATGTGACCTGCCTGTGTCTGACCGGGGGTGTTTCTCAATACCAAGAACGCAAAGACCGTACTTGTGGTCTTGGCAAGATCAGTCTTGCTAACTTGCCTGCTAATATGAACTTGGGGTGCAATGAATCATGGGATATGTTTAGTTCAGCAAGGATGCAACCGATGTATCCTTGGTATTTTGCGGAGGGGTAAGAGCGACATCCGGGGATTTTTACCGTCCTCTGTACTTGTGTTCTTGAGTATTGGAACCAGTCTTCGGCAATGGAAGATGACTGTACACAAGTACGGACAAGTTTGCATTTTGAGAAACACCCCGGGTGTGCTCCCCCCCCCCCACCCAGCATCCTCAGGACTTGCCTGCCCTTTCAGGTTCGGGAATTGGAGGTAAGCCACCGGTACGAGGAGACCTGCTCCGAGTCCGTGTTCGGCGAGTCCGACTCCCAGGCCGTGGAGGCCCTGGAGCTCCCGCTGCCCACCCCCTTCCGGTCACGCAGCCACAGCTACCTGCGCGCCATCCAGGCGGGCTGCTCGCAGGATGACGACACCGCTTCGCTGGACTCCGACTCGCCCCCCCCCACCGCCACTACCGTCCGCACCTACAGTACAAGCACCAGTGAGTACCATTTTGCGTTTTGGACTTCGTCCCAGGGCTTGGGGCCAAGAGTGGCTAATCACAGCCTGACTTACTGATCATCCAGATCCTATATTAGCACAGTGGAGAAGTGACCTTTACGCTGGAAAGCGGCTTTAGAGATAGTTGCAGACGTCTTTCTGAGGAAGTCTCTTGAAGACTCGCATGACGACAGTGGGGGGTTAGGGGGGTCTCATACTACAGTTGCGTGTTACTGTCATTTCTGGGTCCTTATTCCTTCAGTTTTTCTTAAAGTGATTTGAATTTACGGTAGAAGCGGTTGGTTTTGATAAAGACACTTTACGTCTTTTTATGTTCATCTTATGTATGCTAAAAGGCTTCAGCTAGTCAAGCCTTCTTAAGGGGAAAAACAGCAGCATTAGTGAAAGGCCGGTGTGACAAACTCTCCTGTGCGCTTCTGCTGGTGTAGGAGGATGGGAAAGCAAGTGTAAGTTAAGTAGCACCAAGCGAGCCTTCGGCTTAGCTCTCTACAGATGTTGCACACCCAACGGTAGCTGTGGTATAGCTCATCGGTGTGGCCTGTGCGAAATCCAGATTTATGAAGGACCCGCCATCTTCTTAAATCACACAGCACCATAACCCACACAGCCCACACTTCCTGTCCGTGTCCCGCCAGAGCGCCTAGAACAGGCCTTTGCGGCAGCTGTTACACTTTGGGTTCTCATTCCTGCTGGCAGCAGAGTGGGTCTGCCGGCTCCGAGGCCGGCAGCGTCACATGGAGCCTGGGACTGGGCTGAAGCCAGACGTCTTGTTCTGTGCATGCTGACATCCCTGCTATCCTCTCCCACTAGGTCACACGGCAGCAGACATCTTCTCAGCTAACGTTTTTGGAATGGTACAGATTACTTTCTCCTAAAATAAAATTGTCCAGTTGTGCAGTTTTATAAAATTCTATGTAGGCCACAGAAACCATCCCCTAAAAAGTGTTCGGCACGCCGCAGATGAAGTTAAATGAGAAAATAAAATAAAAACTTAACTTAATGTTTCTTGATGGTTTTTTTTATCCTCCAAAGTAGAACATTTAATTTTTTGGTACTTGAAACAGGAATCATCTGATACCTATGTCTCAGAGAAAATATCTGTGAAACAGATTTTTTAAACAGTTTTTTTTCTGGCAAATGACAGACCACTAGGGATCCCAAAAGCTGAAGGGGCTTTTTCTGACTCATAGTGAATGGGCTAGACCAGTGGTTGAGGTGTTGGGTCAGGTTAGCCCAGGAAAATCTCCTATGTACTTACTAATATGTTCTAATTAATTCCTACTGCCTCTCTCTCTCTCTCAAACTACATTACACTTCTTCAATCGATAGGTTTACTTGGAGGAGGTAAAATCCAGGGTGGCTGATTCTTTTATCAGCCAAGTGAAGTTTTCAAAATATCCTGGAAAACTAAACTGCGGCGTTCTTTATGAGGCTCACTTTTGGACTTGCCGTAATATTTTGGTAATAATAATAATAAATTATAACTGGAAGAGAGTTTGGAAGATGGATAAACTGTACGAACAAAAATACTGTGTAAGAATTATATAAGATATTTTGCTAAAACTGGTTTTAAGTCGGGGTTACTGAAAATTTGCGTGCATTTTACTATCAAAAAAGAGAGCTTACATTGGGGCTCAAGTGTTTCTAGTTTCTAGAAATATAGAATCTGACTTCGATGACAAAATCTTCCGTAAATGGTAAATGATATGAACTGCAGCACAGCTCACCAAGCACACCGTACCCGCTTCGGCGCGCAGACAATTCTGCCAGAGGTCAGGAGTACTATCATTCTCTTAAAATGCAGAAACAAGATAAAAATCAATACATTACTTTTTATATATTTTATAGAACTAAAAATAATGCATTCTCTCCATAATGCTTGCCCAGCTTAGATCAGACGACTGATTTGATAATGGCTAAAATGTGTAGGGAAATACTGTAATAGACGCAGCCAGAGACATAAAGGAATGGGGGGATTTATTCATTTTCCCATTTCTTATCTGTTATCATTTACTGTAATTTTAAACTATATACCTTCTGACCGTCTTTCTGCGAAGAATATATTATTTTCATGCAACACTACTTTTGTGAGATTCTAGTACGGATTTTGTCACTGGACACCCTCGTTGAAATACCGATTAAATCACTGAAGTGAGAAATAAGCAGACTATTAAATTAGGCGGGGTGCATACTGGGTGGTGGTTCTTTTGAAGGTGCCGAGCGCTGTCTCACAAAGAGGGAAAGACAAAGACGAGATGCGCCCAATGAACGCAGGAGCGGGCCGACGTGAGCCAATTATATTCCGCTATTTGTGAGTATCGTTTGACGTTGGCTTTTAAGGCGGGATTACGTAAAAATTGTCCAATTAAAGCTGCGAACAGGTATGATAGACAGAGCCTATATTCCAATTATAGTGGTCGCTGGGCGGGTTTTCTGAGGTCTGGCCCAATCAGATCAATTGGAGGAGTTTCCAAATGGCCTCTTTCTTTCCGCGACGTGGAGCATTGAGTAGGAGAGAATGCTTATAATTATTGATAAAAAAAAACAGTGATCGGAAAGGGCAACTGATCGGCGCACAACGGGAACGTCAATAGAAAAAGGGGAGGGAGGCACGGTTCGCACGGCTTAGTATAGAAGATGTTGGAGTTGCGGATACGGCCATCGATCATCAGACGAGGAGGGGATAAACGCTGCATTTGGTAAATCCATGGCACTCGTCTGCCTGTATAGCCGATTCCAGTTTCCCGGGACTCGTATTCACCGAGTCGCTTCTGTTGCTGCTTTGGGATTCTGTGCTGGTCTGTGCGAGAAGCGTCGTCTAAAATGGTCAGCGGTGCTTCTTCTCGCTCACCAGGTTGCCAGCTCGGTTAGACTTTGAAGTCTCCATCCATGCTTGCCTTACCAGCAACTGACGGACTGTGCATGTGCAGTGATTTCTGTAGTGTTTTACGTTAATATGATTTTTGTTGATGTTTAACCTGAGGAAGTGGGACATAACTGCCTAGCTTTTGAGAGTGCCTACAGGCACGGTGTGTCTCATCAGCAGGCTGTATCATGTGTTTCTCCTACCTGCCTTTTGTTATCCTGTGTTTTATGTTCTGGTTATAAAATGCAACGCGAGTGATGCTTAAAACTTAGTAGAAACACGAAGAGTTATGTAATTAAATAACTGAAGTAGTCAGGAAGCGTGACACCTCGCGTTCCCCCCTCCCTGCTGCGGCGGAGATGTGATTTCTTTGTAAGCCCATTGTCATAGCAGCCACATTTTTGCAGTAAGACTGCCATAGAGATTGTAAAAAGATCCCGTATCATTGAAATATAATCGCTACAAAGATATGAGCCTCTGGTCGCCAGCACCACAAACTGGTTTTAAATATCCCAGCCATCTGAGAGATTTACGTCCCTAACCTTGGCAGCTGCAAAAAAAAAAAGGAGAAAGGTTAAGTCGTATATCTGTATATGCTGCTGCAATGGAGGTTCACGTGCGAGACGGCTGACCCCGTTGGTGAATAAATTCAGGAATTTCATTTTGAATTTTTTTTAACAGATCACATCCTATGTATAATACGTGAGTCAGTTAACTCGGGGTTTTTAGTAAGCGCGTTACGCACGCCTCTGTCAGGCTGCAGGTGGTGTTTTTCTTTCCCGAATAGGAGATGACAGATTATCGGTTGAAGTAGCTGCGAAAGTGCTGTAATTTTAAGCACGCGTTGACAGCCGCAGTGAGGCGCTCTGCGCCGCCTGCCCGTGGCCACGCCCCTTCCTGTCCACCACGCCCCCTCCCGCTTCGGCACAGTTCATTCCCTGACCACGCCCTTCCCTCGCCACGCCCCCTCCCAGCGCCTCCCCCCGTGGCCACGCCCCCTCCTCCTCCGAACGGGCCCTCAGGCACAGCTCCAGCGTCTCGCGCCGGGTCCGCACCGCCCTGAAAGGACGCTCGGTCTGTTCCATTACACTGCCGCCTCGCTGTCGGTGCGGCTCGGCGGGCTCCGGGGAGCGGTCCGGAGAGGTGTTCGGGCGTAAGTCCCCAGCCTCCCCCCGGATGCGGCGTCGACCGGCAACAGGCGAGTGCGACACTTCCACTTCGGAGAGCCCCGTCGGCAGCACGGTAACGACCTGTGGTACGTCTCCAGAGGCGGCCCTGCCTCGCTCGGTACCCGGCCCTGCCGCCCTCCGGACCCCGGCCTCACGGCTGCTAGCGGTGTGCCGTGTCCGTTGTTCTTGGGCGCGTCTTAGAGTGCCGGTAGCTGGCCTTCCTCCTGCTGCCGGGCGTGTCCGCTCCCCTCCGGGCCCTTATTAGGCGGCCCGGCGCATGTGTGCCGCGGAAAGCTGTTAGGCAGCTCAGGTAGGAAGTGATCACACGCCGCGGCGAAGGCGCTCGCGTTCCCCGTGACCCGCTGCTCCCTCGGCGGCGGCGTGGCTCGTTGTGTAACGCCCATGCCTTCAGCAGAGCTTGTTTGCTTGCTGATAACTTTATATTTGCTCGCTTTGTTTGCTGATAACTTTGATATCCCCCCCCATCTTTCTGTTTTGTTCAGGAAGTTGCTTTTGCCTGACTTTGTTTTTTATCCCGTGACCCAGCATTTTGGCATTTACGTGGCTTTAGTCTGTCTAACCATTATCACCTTGTGTGTCGCACTCTTGCTATCCTAGTCCATCATGTGGATTCAGACCTCTTCCTTACATTGCCTACTGTTTTTTTTTTTTTTCATTTATATTTTTTATGAATCGGCCCCAGTCCTCATTCAGAGTTTTGATATTCTCCCTTTAACTTTGTTCAGATTCTGTGGTGTCAGAACAATTAACCAACCAGATGTTTTAAAACAAATGTAGTGTTGTCATTTAGTTTATCCCCTTTCACCCATTGGTTTTCTTTTTTTGGTTAGTTTTTCCACAATAACCTACTAATTAGAACAGAATAAATAGCTCAATGTCTCTGTGTTCACAGGAGAATATATTAAATCATGGCTGAAATGTATTATTCTATATATGCCTAGAGAAATATGCTTTTTCTTGCCTCAGGGTTTGGCAAGTATCTTCACACTGATAACCAAGAGGTCAGATTTTAAATCTGCTGTTCATCCTGGCTAGCTGGCAGTGTTCCTGAAATTTCCCATAATCCCTTAGCTGTTTCCTTCAGAGATTTTTGTTTTGCTGTACAGTGCTGTTTGATATTGACTGTATATTTATCATGTTTCAGGCTAGTTAACTTGGCCATTTCAGTGTCTTTTGTTTGTGGTTGGTGGTACCTGGGTGGCTGGGTCGCTTCACATCAATGCAGTGAAGCTGTCGCCAGACTTAAAAGTGTTGTCTTATGAAATAGCTTGTTCATTTACACAGTCGGTGGGGAAAATGCATTTTGGCAGTTGTGCCTTGATTGCAGAATAGATGTATTTAGTAAGAAGGCAACTTGTGTATTAATAGTGCCACCTGAGAGACCCAGAAAGGATGCTGTCCTTGAATGATCCTCCAAGATTCCTTAATAATCCTCAGTCCCATGTTTAGCTGTGATGTTACATTTTCTTTTGCTTTACTGTAACCGTGGTATAGGACATAAGCTGATCTGTTCGATCGTACCTTACATGCTGACCACATGGTTTTTGATCCGTCTGCGCTTCTAGATTTATCCAGTACTGCATCTTGGATGATGCCAATCTAATGCAATGATGTCTATTTTTAGCTTTGTGTCCCCCCCCCCCCACAGTCTCCTCTTGTGCTACTTTGCCATCAATCCTCACTGGTGTTCCTTGTTTAATGTACATATGTTCCTTATTAATAATTAAGCTGCTTCCTGACATTTGCACAGTATTGCTGGCCTCTTGATGGAATTGATAATTCAGGGTTTTATCTCATAATTCATAGTTCTACTTTTCCCCCCCCTTTTAGTGCCCACCAGAAAAAGTTTAGACTGCACCACCCATTTGGGAAAAGCAGTGTTGTGCTCATTTTTCCATCTGTGACTTCTTTTCTGACTGCCCTTAATGCCAAGCTGGGGTGTGCACAGCTTGCAGTTGATTTTGTCAGAGGAAGGTGTGCTGGTCCAGCGGTGACGTCCACATATGCTAATCTAAGCTCCTTAACGTTTGGATGTTACATTTGTGCTGTCGTGTTTCAAGGCCTGTACTTCCGACTCGCGACTACAGCCAAAGCGACGCCTTGGCAACTCGGGAATGTGTGCCTCCTGTCCTGGTAACAGAGGGTGTGCCCTGGGAGTGTCTCGAGGGGAGGCTTTAGGTTAATGCTGAGCTCGCTAGATCATGGGAGATCTAAGCCACCTCTGTGAAGCTTTGGTGGGGGGGGGGCTTACAGAGGGCGTGTGAAGGGAGGAGCGAATTCTGATAATTTTATAATGTATGCTTCATTCTGTGTGGATACTAGAGCAGAGGTGGGCAGCTCAGATCATGGCAACTTCCAGCTCTGATTTCTCTCCTAATTGTCTTTATTTTTGGGTAGGCTGGAACTTCAGCTATCAGTCAGGTGCTGTTTTGAACTGGCCACCCTGAGAATTTGCAGGACCGGCTAACCAAAGGTTCCCCTGACCTGGATTAAAACTAGGATGCAGGTAGGGCTGGTGCTGTAGTTCACTGATGTGTGTGAACAGGTTAACACGTCTACTGAGTTTATATTTACATCTGGTTTACTAAAATTTGGATTTTTCTTGGGGTAAGAATGTGAGAAATGTTTAAAAAATGAAACGGGAGGCATGTACCCGAAAGATTATTTGTGCATGATATTTAGGATACGGCATTCAGTCAAACGTGGTAAGAACACTGTTATGTGTAAACATTACTGCTGTTTGTTGTCCGCCAATGCGGACACTTGAAATGGATCCAATTCGCTTGGACTAGTTTCCGACGCATCCCACCTCATTCTGAAGGGATCATGAAATCATTATCTCGCTTCAGCTTCACCTGCAGTTCAGTGATAGACTTTCCATTGTCACTGTCATAGCAACCTGTCTGGTGATGCTCTGCATACATACTGGCTGTGTGTGTGTGGGGGGGGGTTGTTCTCTGGACTGATTTCTGCATTGTTCCCCTGATGCAAGAAGGGTGGCTTGCGCATTGAACTTGCTGGTTGAAAGTGACCATAAGGAGGCAGCATGGCGTGGGTGTGGCCTACATCATTGGGTAGCCTCTGCTGGCTTTATGGCCCTTCCGACAGTGGCCATGTTTGCTGCTGGGGATGGTGCTGTGTGTGGGAATGTGTACGCCAAATGGATACATTGCTGCTAGCTCCTCCCTGCTCGGGTCTTCCTGCCTGTTCCCTTATTGGTCGTGTCCCTCCACAAATCCTCAGGTCAGGGTTCACCTTCGCTGTAATCATTCACCTTCAGTGGTAATTACAGTTATAGCATGTTCTCTTATTTTCCAATAAAATGTCACCTACCTTTTCAACAGAGTGAGACTTATTTCCTCCGCCACATTTCCCCTTAGCCAGTTGGGGTCGTAAATATGAATCTGCTGGAGAATTACAACCAGCTCTCAGTGAATAGTATTTTATTGTAATTGGATGAATAACACACTGGGTCTCTGTAAGGCAGCAAGACCGAATGGTCTCAGTGATGTCATATTTCATTTTAAATGTAATTTAGTCACATTGACCGTATTCTTTGAATGAATCTTTTATCTCTGCTTCCTGCCAACTGCCACCAAGGCAAGATACTATCTGCTTCAGGAATGTGCATTCTGCATCCTGCTTCTGTCTTGGTTTGGCATGCTGTGGTGAGCCAGTGGCCTAACAACATGTGACGTCCTGTCCTTTTTGGGGCCTGGTGATGCATCTGCTAGGCAAAGGATGTGCCACTGCTTTTGTAAGCTTTCCAACTTCAGAGTAAGTGGGTAATCTGAGGAAGAGAGGCTTATTCAACAACCGGTGAAAGGGTTTGAAACCTGAACCCTGACAGGGCACTTAATAGGACATCAGACCCTTTGCTTATGAACAGCCTTGTGACTCATCACTAATGTTGTGTGCTGAACTCTTCTCCTTGCCTACTTGGGTTTGTCCTACACGTCTTCCGGCCCAGCAGGGGCTGCGGTAGGACAAAAAAATGGGACAAACACATTCTTTGCAGTCGTTATACCTTTCCCAAATGTCCCTTTATGCCGGCCACTAGGTTACAGTTGTCTACTTCAGTAAATAGCCGTGACAGAAGAACATTAGAATGCATGCTCCACAGATTCCTTCTGTGCATCAGAGAAGAGCACAAGATGTTCTTTAATATATCAGTAGACAGAGAAGATTCCTTACATCCTAGGGAGGTGGCTAACCATTTTTGAGGGTCCCTGTAATATTTATTGACATATGAACCACACTCTATCTTTTATTCATCAGGATAAAAAAAAAATACAAAACACACCTAAAGTGACTATTCCTCCTTCCCTTGTTTTGGCTCCTCTCTGGTGTCAATGAAGATTTTCTTAAATGGGTAAGGGGGACATCATTAGTGTTAGTGATGCTGCAGATATCAGCAACTGCATTTATGGGTGTGTGCTGAGGCTTGATATGCAGGTATCAGGATGTGGGGCTACTGCTGGGTAGGGCCTGTAAGGGAAGTGTAGCTTTTAGCTTCATTCAATCATATGCTAATTAGCTGCCTCATTGTTATAAAACACTCCTAATTTCTCCTGTTAAATATCCATGTCAGCAGAACAAATTCCCAATAATACTGCCATCCCCCATCATCTTTGTGGTAAACTGCAGATGTACTGTTATTTCTGAACACCCCCGCTTTGAGAAACTGGTTCCTCTTGAGCCTATAATCCATATTTAGCATTTCTACCACCGCTGAGATTTTTTTCAAGGGAGCCATGATGGTGTAAACTTCTTACTGTATTTAGTGTAGTGTTTTATTACTGGATGGGAATTATCCACAGTATTGTCATGTGATGAAGTATTCTGGTCCGCTGTCACATCCTGTACCTAAATGATCAGATCTGATTGAGTCTACTTCTGTTTGGCTTACACACTGCCCCCATGTTTCATTTGCTCAGTGGTGTGCATCCTTTGCCATGACAAGGCTTGAGTTTGGAGCTCACTGCCAGGTCTGACAGCTGCTCTGACAAATGTCTTCGATACCTTTCCAGTGTGCCGTTTCCCCCATGTGATACCCAAAGGGCTGTTGGCGGCGCTTACTGCTCCGGGAATGTGGTTTGAGCCAGCCACAAGGAGAGGATCTGTCAAGGCCAGGAAGCCTGTGTTTTACTGCATTCTCCCATGTCAAACTCATTCTTCTGATTATTTTGATTGACATCAGCGTGATTTTTAAGTCTGCTGTTGCCAAGGAAACCCTTTCTGACTTCATTTTGCCTGTTTGCATTTCCTCTTGTAATGAGAAATTGTAACTCCCATGGGTCGCATCAGAATCCATTTTTAATCTAGTCAATGGTACATATGCTGGTTGGGGTTTTAGACCGCACCATGAGGAGACATTTGCAACCCTCTAAAACAGTTGTCCTATGGTCAAAACACCCGTAATGGTTTGCCAACATGTTACTTCTACAGTATCAAGTATCAAGTAGGCTTTATTGTCACTTCAACCATATACCGTTAGTACACAGTGAAACGAAACAACGTTCCTCCAGGACCAAGGTGCTACATGCAACATAAATTTACAACATAAATTAACAGAAAAACTAAACTAGCTAACTAAGAGGCCTAGTTAGCTGGCTAGTGGAGACAAGACAGATTGACCTGACAACATAAATTAACAACATAAATGTAACGACATAAATTAACAAAAAAAACTAACTTTTTTTACAGACAGCAGACAGCATAAAATGCACGTGCAAATGTGCAAACAAGAGCAACAATACTATGTGGTGTTGAGGTGTATGAGTTGAGATATCAGTCAGTTTGTTTATTTTGCCATACTGTTGTTTGCTTTGTGCAGTCATGCGGACCTGCAATGTACATGACAACTTGTGTGACAGTGTATGTCTAAGAAGGATCCTGAGATCAGTGCAGAGATTACAGTTGATGTTAGATGTGGGGGGTGGGGCTTTTGTGGCAATGTGTGGTTTGCACGCCTCTGATGTCACCACTGGCCGAGAGAAATTTGTTACTAGAGGTGGCAGTTTGCAGAACTTGCCAGTAGGGCCTTGCTGGTTGGAGTTGCAGATGTAGGAAAGTGTTATGTTATGATGCTTGGCCCTCTGATGAAGAGATGGCATCAGTGATACCATGTTTGCAAGGGCAAAAGAAGCTGCAGAATTGGTTTCTTCTGATCTACTCTGTAGGAGGTCTTTGTGGGTGTCACTCAATATAGTAAAGGTCCATTAGGAGGGTACATGGACCTTAATGATCATTAAGAGGATGAGAAAGAAGCTCATGGTTATGGAAAGCTCAAATTCCTGCCTTTAATGGGAACAATAACCTCTTCAGGTGTTTAGAGTTAAGTTCTACAGCGTCTGACCTGGAATGCCTACCATCGCAGCTTTGCCTCATGACCGGAACTATAATAATAACAATAATCACTAACCCAAGTGTGTGCCTATCCTTGAATGCCCCCCCCCCCCCTTCATGCTTTGTACAGATGACCTCTCTGTGATGTTGGAGGGTTGGGGTCTCAACTCAAGTGTGCACCTGAACTGTAGTTTCTCTTCTCAGATCTGTTGCATCTCTTGCTGCTGTTTGGGAATCTGCCTCATTCTGTGTGGCAGTTCCCTGTCAACAGCCAGCTCCATCCCCAAAAGCACGGTCTTGCTCAATGCATACAACAGGCTCCACTGTGTCTCTATGTCCGACATGCTAGCAGCAGACCTTGGGGGTTTAATGGGAACACTGTTGATTTTTCAACATGGTTGACCAGTCAGATTAAATAAGTGCAGGTGAAGACTGATAAAACCTCATAGTCAGGAGGTTTTTCCATTGATGAGATAATGGAATATTCCATATTTTTAACAATTTAGATGGAAAAATGTTCTTTGGTGTTGGCAAACATCAGAAATAGATTGTACCTCTCTAATAGGAAGAGTGTTCAATATTGCTGGTTGTCCTTTTGGGGCGTCTCTCGTAACACCCACCACCTATGCCTTTGCCCTCCGGCACGCTGACTTACCATGGCCAAACTATGCCTTTGCTGCTTGGCATGGGAACTTTAAGGCTCTTGGGGAAGTTGGAACTGCCCCACCCTGATTGAATGCTGTACCAGGATAGACATGCAACGGAAAAAAACGGAATCTAATATACAAACAGCGCCAAAAAAGATTATATTACGTTGTGCTGCTGTACACGTCCTGATGTTCCCTCTCCGATGTGTCACTGTCATGCGTTCTATTCTGCCGTGGGCAGGATCTATCCTCCACTAACTTCAAAGTAATTTCAAGTCTCTCATTGGCTCATTTAATAAAGACAATCTAATAAATGTATCCCATAAAAATATATCCCATAGTTTGGCGCTGCTATAGATGGATGTTTTAATTGCATAAATTGCAGCAGCTTGGATTTGTATGTGAAAGAACTAAATGGAGATGAAGCAGACAAGCAGCACAGTTGTTATATATTCTCTATGGATTTTTATATGCACCGCAGAGAATCCTCTGTTAATGGTCTGTGTGTTATGAAGCAGAAATGATTCAGTGTGTAGGCCTACTGTTTGTGGCCTGCTCCCGTGGTGCCGTCTGCCGCCCACTGTCCAGTCTACTGTAACGCCTTGTTTGTCTTCTGGCCTTTGTCCCCAAACAGCATCCCTTAAAGCTTGTGCAAACTGAGCAGGACAACAAAAGCAACGATCAAATGAAAGTCACATGGAGAGCGGGGCCAAATTCGACAAGCTCCCCACAGAAAAGGGTGTGGAGTAAGAAATGGGACATGATGTGAGACCTGACACCTTAACATGCGCGTGGCATCATGTTCCCGGGCAGTTCCACGCCCTTGTCACCGAATCTGGGTTTTGGGTGCCAGCTCAGCAGTGTGTCTGTTCGTAAATAAAGATGACAGAAATCAGAGGTTAATGGCTAACAGTTAATGGAGTATACACCCCGCAGCATTCTCGGTGTCTGAAATCTGTTGTCCGCCTGTCTACAGCTGTTTTGCTGCCAATAGTCTGTCATTGGCAGCACTCTACTTCGCTGGAGAACCTGGTTGATCCCGTTTGGGCATTTCCCTGAGTGCCTTTGGGGACTCGGCATTTGCACCAAAGTATCTTGAGAGAGGCTGCCAAAGCCAGTAGCAGCTCCAGCTCACATCAGCAATCAGGCGTGCACACAGGAGGCAGGCTCCTCCCACTGGGAGATGTGTCGATAAGAGGGAAGCAGGCTGCACTGTGTCGGTAGGCAGCTTGCTGCTGTGAGGTCTTCCCTTAAAGGTCTATGCTGGAAGTTAAGCTGAGAGAGGTTGGGCCCCTCTAATGGGCACCTGTTCGGAGTTTGATACGCAAGTCAAACTGTAGCAAAAATTGTTCGGAAACAAAAAAAACTCACACTTCAAAGAAGCGTAAACTTATACCTGAGATTAATCACCTGACAAACCTTGCATTTCTTGAAGATGCTTTTTTTACGGCCCTGCCTGCCCTTCCAGTCCACACCCTCCCTGTTGGTCGATGTGCACTCGGGAATCAGGTCAGCGAAATGGGCAGGCTTGCCTTGAGGCCTGCAGCACTAAACAGATGATCTATGCCTCCTATTCTGGGTTCCGGTGGAGTCCTTTCGATTTGTAAATGGTATTGTTTACATGTACAACAAGCTTTCATTACCCCTGCTCTGTTTTATGGTGACGTGGGGAGCTGGAATCTTTAGTGTGTGTGCAGTTGTTGTAAAGTGCCGTGAGGCTGCTCTGTGTGTGTGTGTGTGTGTGTGTGTGTGTTAAAATCAGTGTAATATCTGTATTTTAGACTGTGAATGTTTTACAAATCAAACAGGAAATTTTCCACATATGTGTTTTTGGTACAATTTACACTATATTACTATTTATAACAGTGGCAGATGGGCTAGACAGGTTTTCAGTACCGGCCGTGTGTCAGTGGATCTGCTTGAGGTGGCGCTGACACCCCTCCCTTGTGTTTCCCACAGTGTCTACATGTATAACCACTTGTAAGAAGACAGCCCCGCCCCCCGTCCCTCCGCGCACCACCTCCAAGCCCTTTGTCTCAGTGACGGTGCAGAGCAGCACTGAGTCGGCCCAGGACACCTACCTGGATAGCCAGGACCACAAGAGTGAAGCCAACAGCCAGTCTGGTCGGAGCAACTCCTCAGACAGCCTGAGTAGCGGCACGCGGGCCGGTGGTGCGCCAAAAGGCGGCCAAGTGCAGCTTCCGCTCGCTTCCTGCCGTGACCCCCGTTCACTCTCCAGCCCCCCCAAGGAGCCCCATCATGGCACCCTGACGACTGATGAGCCCCGAGCCAACCCAGTGCCTAGAAGGAAGCTCTCGTCCATCGGCATACAGGTAGGTCTGCGTTTATCATGCCAACCCATTTGGATACTCGTGAGCAATTCCATGTTTCCGCGGTGACATTTCCTCTGTTGCCAGGTGGACTGTGCCCTCCCAGCCCAGAGGGAGGAAACCCCACCATTAAGCAGGTTCCAGTCTATTGGAGTACAAGTAGAGGACAGTTGGCAGTAAGTATTAAAATTAGTTTTTATATTTCTATTTGCACATTTGTTAGTGTGCATTGGTCCCACCTGTGCTTTGCACCCCAATATGTATCGAACGGCATGGTTTGCCACTTTGCCCCAGTAACCATGATGATGGAAATGCCAGTCCCTGGTTCCGTGAGGGCCAGCTCTCACATCGATCCGGTTTTTTTACAGCTTTGTTTTGCATGAGCCCATTGTTGTTTCCCACGCGCCCGTTTTGCATTAGTTCTCGGAGATGTAAATGTACACGTCTCCTTCCTTTGTCGCACTCGTGCCAGTTTCACATTTCTCTCCCTGTGAGTCTGACCTTGTCCTCAGTCGTAACACGACCTTTCTATCATCCGTGGGATACATGCAGAGTCGCCAGGGGCTGCAGAGTTTCCCGTTTCACGACAAAGGTCATCTAAGCAGTCGTGAAATCTGCAGGTGGCTCACAAAGGAAGCAGTTGGCCTGCATCTGGGCCTTGTTAGCTCTAACTTGTTAGGTCTCGTTAACTAGAAGGAATGGTAGGACTAACTGGTTCTGTCGTGTTTATGGTCTAGTGCAGTGTTTCCCAACCCGGTCTGCTGGGACCCCCAGAAAGTCCTGTTTTTGCTCCCTCCCAGCATCTTGCCGGACAGGCCATTGGGTTTGGAAACCCTTGTCTAGTGTGAAATCCCCCTCCATTCATCTGTAGGCTCAGCCGGTCTAGCAGCATGGCTTCCAAACCAGAGACGGACTCAGACACGCAGGAGATTATCGCCCCCAAACCCGCCATCAAGAACCTGGTGAACAGTGCCTGCCAGTCCACGGACTCGCCGGGCCGGCAAACGCAGGCCAGCGGTGCTGGTGAAGTGGGAGGGGCTCTGCGCCAGCGGTCCGATCGCGCCACCACGCAATGCGGCTCCTCTTCCTTCTCGGAGACACTGGACCCCGCGCTGGACCCGTCCTCGCTGCCGCCGCCCGATCCGTGGCTGGAGAGCGGGAACAGCAGCAGCCCAGGCGGACCGCCGCAACCCAACGTTCCCGCCTGCCGCCGCGACGGCCACTGGTTCCTCAAACTTCTGCAGGCGGAGACGGCACGCATGGAGGGCTGGTGCCAGCAGATGGAGCAGGAGACCAAAGACAACCAGCTGTCGGAGGAGGGTAAGGACCCCTGAGTGATGTGTATTCGTCCTGGATGCAGAGGCAACCCCGATTCCAACACACCAGCTTTCCACCCCTCTGGGCGGGCGGGCTGGCAGCCTCAGTCTTTGCCCCTTTATAGCTTGGAGTGGTGGCAGTAGGCAGAATGACAGACAATCAGCTTTGCGCCATACATCCCAGTCCGGAAGATTTCTAGGGTCTTGTCCTACATTTTTTTAAAGGATTGTGAATTTGGCCTTTGCTTAAAGCCCCTGCAATCTGCACAGCAACGTTATAGGGGTCATTTCCCACCCCCTCCTCTTGGCCTGACCCCTTTTCTCCTTCGGCAGTCTTGGGGAAGATCCGCAGTGCAGTGGGCAGTGCTCAGCTGCTCATGTCACAGAAGTTCCAGCAATTCCGAGGACTCTGCCAGCAGAACTTGGTGAGTGAGATGCTTCTGGCCACCCCCAAGCCCCTATGGGATGCTGGAACCCAGCATTCTACCTGTGAGCTCACAAAAAATGGGCAGTTCTGAAGCAAGCTCAATGTTGATTTCTAAAGCCAATGGCCACTGAACAAAATGATTGGGTGTGGCACGTCTGACCTGGTCTGACTTAACCGCTGGCTAATCCAGCTATCTTTCAGGAGAACCGGTTGTACATTGTGGAGTTTCATGTGATGTGAGGTGGTGTATGAGCTCCCTCTAGTGTTTAGATAGCATTTGAGCTCTGAGAAGTGTTTGATCCTTCCTAGGAAAGGGGTGGCTCTGCATTCTCAGTTACAAGGTGTCATATTGTATTGTATTGTATTGTTCTTGTACCTACCACCATTTTGAACTTCAGCCTTATGTATTTTATATGACCCAAACAGAACGTCAACGCCAACCCACGGCCCACTGCCCAGGACCTGGCTGGGTTCTGGGACCTGCTACAGCTCTCCATAGAGGACATCAGCATGAAGTTTGACGAGCTCTACCACCTCAAGTCCAATGACTGGCAGCCGGCTGACTCTGTGGACAAGAAGGTGCTGCTCATTCTTGCATTAAAAGAGTGTGTTGCCTTGTGTCTGCTGTCAGTGGGGCTCTCTATCGCCTGTATCACTGTGGGGGGGGAAAAATCTGTTTAAAAAAAAAAAAACACATGATGTACTGGTAATTTTCTGCCAGGGCATTATCTGTTTTCTTATGGATTTAGCTGGTGTACTTGCTCCTACAATGCAACGCGAAATTCACATTAAAGGGTAAAACACCTGTGGAAAATTTCATACAGAAAATTCCTTTATATTAACACAGTACATTGAACTCTATGGACTTTTCTTACTGTGTAGAAAATCTAAGATACACTGATGAAACTGATATTTTAGTAGCTCTGGCCTAACTGTAAATATCAGTCTCTTCAAATGCTTTTTTTAACTTTTTGTGTAAGACACCACAATACTTAGTAGCAGTATATAAAGCAGGCTTTACAAAAATTTTATTTAAGTCCTATGGTCAGCTGCTATAGTTAAAAAAAAAAAAAACAGCAGTAAAAGATACTCATAACCCAAACACCTTATATATGAAATCAGTAAATGCACTGACATGTCAAATCACACAACCATCAAGAAAAGGGTTTAACATAAAGAAATGTATCTATTCAACCTTTAGCGTATGAGGATGAAGTGGGTATTTTATATAGACATTTTAAGTTAAATGTTTTCAAATACATAAATTAAATGCATTGACATTTGTCAACCTTGGAAAAAGTGCATCCTCAACAAAATATATAGTGTGTTTAGTCTGTTCTTACCGATCAAATTATTAATGTGTTTGGCGACCAAATCGTACAGGCGGCGGCTTGGGAGGGTGTAACGTGGCTCCAAATGCGCTATTAACCTGCGAAAACCCAGAACCTGTAGCACGGAAAAAGGCTGGTCATCAAGGACTAGAAATTCCATTCCATTTGTGGCTTTAGCCTTTTTGTTGTCTCTGGAAAACTTTTTAGGGTTTTCAAATCCCTGTTTAATGGGGACATGCATAGTGTTTTAGTTTTACCATGTGTAGGGTGACAAGAATTCCTGTCATCCCGGATGCTTTGAGCTACTTCAGGTTTTACAAACTACTTTAAACCCGAAAGGCTCCTGTGCTTTGCTAAATAGTTTAGTTCTTCTTGTGCTTTGACTGTTTTGTTTCCTTGATTGAAAGACTCATCCAGTCGTTTCGCATTAACATCCAGGTCCTTTTGATTGAAATGGTAGTTTGCAAATACTGTCCTATCTGAAAGTGTCCGGGATGACATGGATTATCTGGTCACCCTAACCATGCATTCGCACCGGGGGCGGGGAGAGCGTCAGCGCTCACTTGGGATGCCCTGGACGCTGCGGACGCTCTCTGACATCACGGAGTGGGCAGGGAAAGGCTGCTCAGAATGTGAGGCTCTGTGAACTTTATAAAGCGGCTGCAAAGCAAATACGCATGTAGTTTATATCTTTGTGCAGACTATCAGTAGGATAGGATAGGATAGGATGGTACTTTATTAATCCCTTGGGAAGGTTCCTTCGGGAAATTTAGTTCCAGTACACTGACATAGTACAGTTACAATAAACAGTTAACGAAAAACACATTTTATAACTCATAACTCATAACTCATTTTATTAATGAGTTTAAACAGTACAACACCACTTTAACAACCACTTAAAACAAAGCTATAAGATCACACAAATTACTCCTTTTTTTCCTGGCGTATTGTTATTTGTTACCGATGGCGGCCCTGGATACCAACGTTGGTATTGTTATCGGATTGATACTAGCGTGATGGGATCGATACCGTTCCAATTTCTCTCCTCTACACTCCCAGAAGAAGACACATCTGTGCGAACAAACACCGCTCCGTCTGCATCTTGCAGCTCACTTTGCTTCTCCTGCTCCCATTTGCTCTGCTGTAGCTTGTAGTGTCACGTGACCCAGCCGCGTGAGCGCAAGTAGACAGTGCCTGAGTGAGAGTCGCGCGGCAACGTGGAGAAAAAGAGAATTAGAGCTACGAGTAGTTTGTGTTTTTTTAGTTATTTGCACTTTATTTACTTAAATGTTTTTAAAAGCAGATACGTGTACTCAAATTGAGATTTTTTTCTTATTTTTGTTTCCAAATAAGTAACTTGAAAAGAGCAATTTAAGTTTTAAAACATTTGTTTTCCAATAATTTATGTAGATTTCACGTTTCTAAATTTAGTTCATTACAATAATAAAAAACGTTTTTCATTTTACTAAAAACTTTGCTAAAAAATCTGTCCTGAGTTTTAACATGCACACAATTATGGCGTCTAATTAGTGTCAAAACTCGCGCGCATAAAAACCACGCGCGCCTACGCACAATATGGCAAGCCATTATAGTGGTGGCCGATTCCTGAACGAATCGTTCTTTTTAACTCTGTCTTTTTAGTGAACGGGTCGAATCGATTCGCAGTGTTGGGGAGTAGTTAACTACAAGTAGCGACGCTACTAACTTAACTACATTTTTCAGTAGCTTGGCAGTAGCTCAGTTGCTTTTTAAACAGTGTAGCTTTTCCAGTAGCTAACTACTTTTTGCAGCAAGTAGCGGTGTAGCTGCGCGAATCAGCGCGATGCAAAGATATTCTTCTTGTTAGATTACAAACTCATTTTTTGCCATTACCGCCACCTGTTGTTTAATCACGCATCTTGCGGCTAACGGTTCACTGACGTACAGAAGTGGGTTGACACACCCATCCATGATGGAGCAAGACGTGGCGGCAGATTTGGAGGATGGAGAAACAACTAACGTTAATTACCCATGGCCTTATTTGTCCAAGTTCATGTCTCTCAAAGAAACAACAAGTAAAAGTTACACTTTTGTATGCAATCTTTGCAAACCAAAGTTTAAAACGCTGTCTACGTCGAAGACCTCAAGCACAAATTTAAGGACGCACATACAGGTGAGTAATGGCCATTTTAAATGTATTAATTATCCTGCTTTATTGCTCTCTATGTTACATCAAATTTCTATTTCTGATTTAATTACAATGACCCGCCATGATCTGTCCGCCAGTTTGGTAATGAACATAAAAGACCACTAACGTTAACGTTTGCGCCATCGTGTTTGTCAGTTGAACAAAAAATGTAATCTTAGTTTTTTATTGCACGACAAAGGCTTTGATCTAATTAAATTGCTGTATAGATTTGTTGTGACTGGTTTCAGAGCAGCTGAACTGCATGTGAGCGAGTTTAACGTGCATTTTTCAAATAGCAGTTATGCTGTTTAACATTCACATAACTTCCAACATTTGTGTGGGCAGCCAGATAATTACAGCATTTCACTCGATTTGTCATATAAAAGCGTTTTTAATGTTATAGAAACGTAAAGGTCTCGTCACAGTTTTCCGCCAAAATAAAAGCTCAAGTGTTTAATCCTTTCAAGTGGAGAAATTAAGACAAGTGTTATCATTTAGCTACCTTAGTGTAAAATGGAAATTAATATAGAAAGGAAACATTCCTTTATGTTGTTGCGCAGTTGTATTATTAGTAGGCTTATATATTTCTGTCTTGCATAATAATAATTTAAAAGTATGGCATTTAAAATGTGTTTTTCTTTCTAATTTGTTTTTCTTCCCTTTAT
>JAODKN010000108.1:369256-384315 GCA_026774425.1 Petrocephalus zakoni
ACACAGGAGTAGTTTTTTAGTAATCAGATTTTTTGGGGGTGATGGGGGTCCAGAGCCCATCCCGAAAGACATATACGCAAGGCAAGGAATAATCATGGTACTTTTTATGTTTTAGAATTCCTCTTTTCCATCCTGCATTGAGGTAGTATTGCCTTTTGATGGCACATGGTTGTGTGTTAAAATCTCATTTAATTGTGTATTGCCAACAACTTCTTTGAATTTTTTTTTAAAGGGCTACAACTGAAATTGATCAATAGAGCAGTCTAATTGGAGTTACTTTTTGTGGAAACCGAACTGCATAGATTCTTTGATTGGACACTGCTTTATATTAGTGACAGTGGACACCTATGCCAGCACTGCTTATTCACATACCCTTTGGTTTTCCCCTTTTACAAACCAATAAGTAATACTTACTATTTCATCATAAATTGTTCTATTGACCAGGATCATATTTTACAGCCTAGTGTTTGTTTGGTATCTTAAACATTATACAAACTAGACAGTCAAGCATTTGTGTTTAGTTTAAGTATACTAAAGAAAGCACAGTATCTTAAGGCTGACGCCAGTTCTCATTACAATCAGTGTAACATCATAACATTCAAGAAGCTACAATTGTGATCAGAATACAAACTGACATGCCAATACTTTTGATGATGTGAATGGTCATTTCTCTGTTTGCTGTTTAGCAAAGTAAAATAAGATTTTGACAGTATTGAATCGCAGTGCTGTGTGAGATTGATGTTTGCACCATGAGCTCAGTAGCTGACCACAAAGAATGAACATGGATAGATCTGGACTAGTGAACGGTGGGAACTGTGCTTTGTTTGCTGAGAAATTAACTGTCATCCACACGCCTGTTGTGCTTACTGACCCACAAACTACAGTCAGCATCCTATATTTGTTCTCCCTTCAAAACTAAAAAGGTGTTCATAAGCTACCTCCCTCTCAGTCCATTGTGTGTGATCCGCTGCTCATTTGGGCCTGTCGTCTTCTCAGTTTGGGGTAATATTGTTTGTGACTGATTGGTTAAATGGGAATGACTAGATTTAGAGAAATCTATGACTGTCTTCGAGGTGAGTGCACAGCCAGATAATATTGATGAACCAAGACTACTGAAATTGTTTGACCATACTTGAAAGGTAACTTAGGTTAATGTTTTCAAAGTTAGGAATTACATTAAATACTCTAGGGGAACACCCTAAATGAACACATGTATATTTCACATGCAGTTAAAGTACATCAACTTCAAGTAACTATGCAATTCAGGAGCGATTGATACTGGCCTCAGTCTGACCACTAGGATATGGAGTGTTTTTCATAGCTGAAGGTGGCTGAACTCGCTAACATGGACACAATACAGATTCTTCATTTGCATAACAATTTATCATTGAAATTCACTGACCTAATTAACATGGGGAGAGGATTTTATTCAGTTATCAGACCCAACAAGTCCAGATCAAGACTTCACACTAAAGAACCTCACTGTGTTTAGTGAACAAAGTATTTGTACTCAGCGTTTTGCAAAGTTAACCCAGTCTAAAGGACCCCGTGTCTTATTTCGCCAGCGCCCTCGTGGACATATAAGAACTGAATTTCATTTTTTTTTAGATTAGCATCTATACAATATATTACTGCAACACAGACAATACTAACTGTAATATCCCCGTCCACTGTACAGCATATCAAACTTCATTTCTTAGCTCTTAGATCTGCAGGTTTGATTAAAAATGTAATTGGTAGTGTTGCACTGACTTATTCGGTCAGCTATACGTTTTCTTGAACCCAGACCTACGTACATTAGACAATTTCTGGAAGATAAATACAGGTTTGTTTCTACATATCTGACACTTCATAGACTTCACGTGAAGTTATAGGTGCACGTGGATTAAAACGTCGCGTTTAACACGACGAGCAAACTAGTGTTGATATACTGAGTAATGTGTATATACAATCGATTTTAATTATCTGCTTCCGCGTCTCAGTTTTCTAGTGTTTAAAATGGCAATAAACAAAACATCCCCAGAGTATATGCACTACTACTACCTGTGATATGAATGCAAATTACATTAAAATATGTACCTTTGTAATAAACCGGAAGTAAACTTTTTGGAAGTTTAAAGAGTATTTTTTATGTTTCATGTACTTAATTGTCCTTCGGGTTTTCTCGTATTTATTTCTGTGCAAGTGGGGGGAAAGCAAACCAGGGAAAAGGGCTCTAAAACAACGGAAATGCTTTTTAAACCATTTTTTTCTCTGAATGAATGTCAACGGAACCTTAACGCAAACATACAGGGATGGAAGAATGTCGGGGAGAATAATTATATAGTAATACGGACATTACGAGATGTTTTATTTCTGATATTTATGTATCATGGGTTAAAGTCATGCTGTTAGGCTGGAAATGTATTTTGTCATTCGGAGGAAACTGGTTGCCTGTTATAACTGTTAGTGGGTGTGTAAGGGGTGTACTCGTGCCCCAAAGAGTGGCACTTTGCCCTGTATGACACCATAATACTGTTGTCGAGGAGCAGGGGGGAGATGGAGAGTGGAAACTGGAGGACCATTCCGATACTTCGGATCCATGTACTGTCTCCCCCCCCCCCCATCTGCTTTCACAGCAACGGGCAAAAGAATTAAGTTTAGATTTAATTTACTCTGTAGAAAAGGGCGCATTTGTCCTAACTATGAAAAGTATCTCTCAATAAAATTTGTGAAATACATATATATACCTATTGGTGTTCGAGAATTATTCTCTTGTATCTTGTGCTCTGGTGAGCTTTGCACACACGATTGACAGTAATACAGTGACTATAACACAGCAGCATCTGGTCATTAAACATAACCGTACACGTATACGGTAGGAGTTTTGTGATGCAAAGGTACCACAACAATGATTAAAACAGAGCTACCTTTCACGTCGGTAACACTTACCAGATCGTTCAGAATGTTCCGTGCCTTACATTTTAACAATATATTATAATACAATGAGTGCTAATTTAATGGTTGTAACTGAATGAATGCAAATCCAGAGGAAGCGATTCATTTGAATGAAAAAACGGACCATTAAAGGGGAATTCTTTACTACAATTAGCAAGCGAAACACTGATCCCAATATTCTCAGTTAATCAGATCGCTGTTGCTCTACTTTGTTTGACCACCACACTTAAAATTATTCCAGATCATCAGCGACTTTGATTTTGCTGTAGTCTATGCAGAAAACAGGTTTACTCCATCGATAGACCGGTGTATCCTAGGGTAAATCCAAGAGGATTCCGAAGGCGTTATAAACTTTAAAGATTTCAAACTGCCTGTGCAACCCCGCCTGGCCAAAACGCGCATTCTTGACTTCCGAAAGCGACGCTTTCGCTGTCACTCAATCTATTATACACGGGGTTGCGTGGATCCTTTCGCTGGCCGTGATTGGACCACGCAGGCACAGTAGGGCGGTACCACTGCGAGTCCAGCGTGTGATTGGTGGAGCTGAGGACGGGCGGACCACTGCGTGCAGGTAGACGCTGCCGAGGGACAATTGATAAAAACTGGGGATTTCGTTTTAAAGGGAAACATTGTATCCGATAAGGTAGCGCGGCGCCTGGCGGAACGTGCGCTCGGCACCTCGGCCCGCGGGAATCCTGCTCTCTCCCCTTTCGCTTCGAAGGTGCGCGTCTCGCCGAGGTCTTTCGGCCGCCCCTAAGAATGAAAACATTGAAACGAGGTAAGTTGAATTTTCCTGGCGTGCGCCCCCCCCGCCGCCGCCGCTACTTACACAGACTGTTTTACGGCCGCGGCGGGGAGGAATCCCGGGTAAGTTCGGGCTTTTGGTGCGCTTTTGTTAAGGGGGGTGGGAAGGCGAAGGCGTGCGGCTGCTTTCGGTGGGACGGCGGTGCTGGGAAGTGCCGAAGCGTGGTGTCCGCGCAGGGAAAACCGTCCCGAGTGAGGAGGCCCGTGTCTGCAGGGAGGAGGCGGGGGGGGTCTTTTGTATCGGCCAGTAAGCCAGATGGTGGCCGAACCTGCACTGGGGAGATGTTTTGGAGGTGGGGGGGGTTCGCTGGGGCTCGCTGCGGACTGCCGTGCACGCACCTCCGCGCCGTTTCGCTTCCTCCTTCTCTTCTTGTAACTATTTAAATGCGGGCGGTGGGATAGTGGCCCATGTGGGCAGGGGGGGGGAATTCCAGCACTTGACGTGCCGGAGAGGCGAAGCAGGAATGGTGTCTGGCCCCCGTGCGGGTGGCGCTGCCTAGCGGGGGCTCTGCGGCGGATGCGCGGCCGCGTGCTTAATTGCCCTTATTAATTAGGGGCGCGCGCGGCGCGGGAGCCTGGCCGCCGATCGATAGGAGCCGCGTCGGTAATGCCGGGGGCTCCGGTCCGGGGTCCGATACCGTGCGGCGATCGGCGTGTGACAGCAGTGCGCTGCCGACGTGTCGCTCGGCGCGTTTGTGTGGCCGGGGAGAGAGCGCTGCAGGGCCGGGTTAGGGGGCTCGCATTGTCCGCCGCGTCTCCCCTTTTGTCGCGGAATTCACACATGCGGGGGATCCGATTGCCGGGAGGGGGAGGATCCGGCATGGTCACCCCGCAGTCCCCGTGTCTCCCATTCCAGTTGGTTTGTGGTGCTCGTCTGGCTGCGGTTGTTCCTGCGTCGGAATCTTGTTTTGATCCCGAGAAGTTTTTATTTCTGCAAGTTTTGCATGAAGTAACGGGGGCGACGCCCCGTGTTCGCTGCAGCCCTGCACCCGGAGCGCTCCCGGGGACACGAGCTCTCCGCGCTGTCCGACAGCGACCCGTGCGAGGACGACGGCGTCCCGCTGGACCTGTCGGGCGCTCCGGGAAAGCGCCGTCGCCGCGGGAACCTCCCGAAGGAAGCCGTGCAGGTGCTGAGGAGCTGGCTGTACGAGCACCGCTTCAACGCCTACCCGTCCGAGCAGGAGAAGCTGAGCCTGTCGGGGCAGACCAGGCTCTCCGTGTTACAGGTCAGTGCCTCGCACCCGTCCCCAGTCTCCTTACGCGTACTCCATTCATTATCCAGGCCTCTTTACATTAGAGATCCATGTGAGTTTTCTCCTCTGTTCAAAGTGGCTTAATTGCCCATTCGTCACGCATCTAATTGTAATAAAGATCCCAATTGTAAATTACTGTTTTCTTAACTCCTTCAGGCTTATCTGGTTATTTACCCCAAAGTGGTACTTTTTACCCGTTAATGCAGTTGATGATATGCATGTTAATTGTCGTATTTACCCAAACAAAGCCGTTATATGAACCAAATTGCACCCTGTCTACCAGTTGACTCATGGCTCTCTCTGTGTACCGGAATGATTGTTTAGAAATCAGTCTTCTGATTGCTTGACTCATGCAAATTTTCTATAGTTACGGTTTAGATAACTGTTGTCCTCAAAGCAGAATATTGAAATGTAATTGGAAACCAATACATTGGTTCCGCCAATTGAATCACAAATACTCCTTATAACAAACCTTTTGTAAATTGCCCTTTGCAGAACTTTTTCCCAAACCACTTTTATTCATAAAGGTCTTAGTGATGTATTTTTCTCTAACCTAGATTGCTCATTATTTCTGTCAAAATATTGTTCCGATCACAGTACATCTCCGAAGGTGGTCGCCAACTTCTTGCTTAGACGGGAAGTTTCTGCACATGGCTCAGTGTGCTTTCCGCTGCACTGACAGGCATGTTTCCCATGGCCTGCTGGGATATCAGGAGTATTTCTTTTTGGCATTTTTATAGCGTGATGTCATCACAGCTGGTGACCTACGGTCATACCAAAGCTGCAGTTGTTCCGCGCTGCCAGTAGAGGGAGTTATCGGCACTGCTACTGAGTTTTACCTTCTGCAGCTGTTGGTTTTGCTCATTCTATGTATTGTTGCACGTGCAGACTTTTATTTAGATATCTTTTGATCACAGAAAGTGACTTGGTGGTCTGATGTGCTTACCCCCCTCCCCCAGATCTGTAACTGGTTCATCAATGCCCGGCGGAGGCTTCTTCCAGACCTGTTGCGGAAAGATGGCAAAGACCCCAATCACTTCACCATCTCGCGGCGGGCGGGCAAACCGCCAGCTGACTCGGACGGCACGTACTCTCCCGTCCCGCGGCTCCCCGTTACCCGCTCCACGCCGTCCCTGGACCTCAGCCTGTTGGGTACCACAGCCATCCTGGCGGGCGCTGGCTTCTCCCTGACGCCCTCGCCGGCATTTCCGTGTAGAGATGCCCCCCCCGGCCCATCGGGAGACGGGGGCGTGCCGGGAGGGGCCGGTCAGGGTGGCGGACACGGCACGACCAGCCCGGCCCTGAATACGCCGCCCCCCACACCCCCGGAGACGTTCAGCCAGGACTTCAGCGACTTGCGGCTGCTTGTGGACGCGGCTCTACAGCGGGCCGCAGAGCAGGAGCTCCAGCGGGGAGGCGGGGGCTCTGGGGGGGACGAGACCAGGCCCCCACCGCCCCGGCAGCACATCCCGGCGGATGGCGGCTCCACGGATGATCAGAAGCCCCCTGGGTGGGATGCTCCCCAGACTGGTGCCGGGGTCACGTGTGGCTTGCCGACCGAGGCGATGGACAGGGCCTCCCCCGGCGGGAGCGTGTGGGGGGTGCTGTGTGGCGAGAGCAGGCTGACCACATGGGGCTCACCGCCGGCACTCTGCGGCGTGCGGGAGGTGGTTAACTGATGGGACGGTACCGCCAAGTGCACAGGGGATGTCCTGCTGGGGCACGGTGGTTTTTATTTCCATGTGTGAGGCCCCAGCTTCGCTGGCGACCGCGGAGCGGGCCGAGTTTGCGCATTCCGCCAAAGTGGTATGACAAGTGTAGCATAATTTTTATAGGTGCTTACTTTTTTTTTTATGAGGAATTTTGTTGGTTTTCTGCAGAATGTGGAGGTTTGATGGAGAAGGGCCGTGTCAAGCATATTTCAGTGGTATGGTCTATTTAATGCCCTGAGACCCTGACTGTATTGTACATTTCGAAAGTTGGCCATCTTAAGACTTTGCAGTGGGGAGGATGCAAAGAGAGCAGAGAGCTAGACGGGTTCAAACTGTTTCATTGCCTTTCAGTGCTGCCGGTATTAGACAAATAGATGGTGACACTTCAGTAGGCGACCTTTGTACGCACTTTAAAAAGCCTGCTAAAAGTTTTAGTGTCAGCGAGCGACTCTGCCGTCAGCGCCTCGCTGCCCTGCCTGCTGGGACCCAGGGAGAAGGAGATGCTGGTCTGTGTCGTGGCTCCTAGTTCTCTTGGTATTTTAGAAACCGCTGCCGGATTCCTTCAGGAATGCCAGGCCTCTGAATGCGGACCAACTGGACTGATCACTGTGTCATTAGAGCATTTCCAAAAGTCCTCAGATGGGGTTAAGATGGTCTAAACTATTTGTGGACCGTTTGTAATTCGAAAGTGGGGTCTCTTTCTGTATTTGGTCCTGAGGGAGGAGTTTGGGCCATCAGACTTTTATTTTTCTAAATTCCTTTTATATGGGTGTGATTCTGCAGCCATCTGTTTTTTTTTTTTTTTTCTTCTCCCCCAACAACTCTACAGTTTCCATGAAACAAAAATGTTTTCCTGGGTGCGACGGCCCCCGAAAATTGCTGCTCATTTGTTACTTGCCCGGAATTTGTTGCTCATGATTAATTTCAGTACAAATACAAGGTGAGCAGTTACGTAAAGCAGCATTTCAGCTTTAAATTGCACATTAAACCTGATATACTGTCTTTGTGCTGCACAGGGAAATGCGGATGAAGCTACTACTTTGTCACAGTTTCAGTTCTATCCAATGATGGCGTAACAATCCAAGTCTGCCCATTTTTGAAGCTGCAGCTTGTCAGAATGTAATGTTCAAAGTACATTGGACACCAACCTATTACACTATGTAATCCTGAAACTGAAAATATATTCCCCTGATGTTCCTGTAAGGGCATTTTCATATTGTTACCTGAATGTGAGGCTATAGATGCAAAAGGAAAGTGTTGCATTGTTGTTGTTCTCTCCCCCTCTTAAACGCTGTTGCAGCACAATGGGAATACTGGTCGTCTGTGCGCTCTGATGTGTTTAAGCATCTCCTCTCGCCTTTGGCAGATCGTGCCTTTCTGGAGAAATGGGTGGGGTGCCACTTCATGGGGCGCGGTATGCAGGAAGGAAACCTCTTCAGGCTATTAATCTGTCGTCTTAAACTTTGAAACTTTTTGTATGTGCATTTTGGAGAATAAAAGGCTACTTTTCCTACACTTGCTTCAAATGGCTTGTATTTGGTTCTCAGTGCATTTCCAAATTTAGGTAAGTGTTCCTTTGGAGTCTGCTAGGCTGCCACTCTTTCAGATGGGCGGGTGAGTTGGGTCCCCTGTGTTTGCAGTCACTCCTCCACTAGGGGGGGCCGCGCTGCAGCCTGCGAGGACTGGAGTTCACACAAGCTCCTGTTTATGCTAAACACTCCTACAGTACACTGATTTACCTGTTTGAATCAAACTATAATACCTGGTAATTCCCCCTACTTTTACTGAATTTTAGATTAATTATAGCCTACTCTTTTAAGGCTAAAGCCCCCCCCCCCCAATCCCTAACCAATGTGTTTTGGGTAAAAAGTAATTTCCATTGTCGTTCAATCGAGAGCCCAAAGCCAAAGGATAAGGAAGCCAACTGTGGGGAGAGAAAAACCCACCAGCATTCAGACAACCCTGTTTTCTTCCTATTATGCCAGATTTCCCATTACTACTTGTACAAACCTCTAGCTATGGCAGTGATTGTTAGTGCCCTTATCAGCTCCAAGTACACCTTCCTCTGAATGATGAGATTTGGTCACGGCTCTTCCGTTTCAACCGCGATAAGAGTGGAATGCGTCACGCATCGCCAAATAACTTCAACCCGCATAAGGGAATATTTTTTTATTATTCCAATAGAGAATACAAATGGTAAACATCAGCAGACAGTGCATCTCTAAGGTACGGGGCCCGTCATCATGTCTGCTGTCTTCTTGTGGCCCCTGAATGACCCAAATCATCTTTTTAGGCGGAATGTGAAAGCCCTTAATCTGAATGTCTTGATAGCCTGCCTTGAAGCTGATTTTAGTTCCAAGCTCTGGGTTTTACGATATTCACGGTGGTTGCACGTCTTGTACAAGCTGCTGGTGGATGCAAGATAATGTTGACAAATAATGTGAAAAGGCGCAGGCCTACGTTTGACATCTGGAACTGTGTTGGGGTATTCGAGTCACTCTGGGGGAGCCATGATGAACTCGTGCCAAGGTTTGGTGGTGAGACCTGACCGGGGGCAGCATCCTGCTCCGGATGCTGGGCGATTAACCCGACAGATATGGGGGAAAGTCACTTTTAACTGATGTCAACTTCTTGTTTATTTTGGCATTGAAGGTATAAGTGCAAATGCGGACTAGTACTGCAGTGAGCGACAGAGGTCGTCAGTGGAAGAGGTACAAAGGCAGTCTCTAAATGTCGTCCTTGTCCTTGGCGCCGTGCTTGAGGATGCGGGTGAACTCCGAGTAGTTGAAGTTGCCCTTCTTGTCAATGGGGGCCTCGCGGAACAGCTCGTCCACCTCCTCGTCAGTGAACCGGTCGCCCATGGTGGTCAGGAGCTCTCGCAGATGGTCTTCATGGATCACCCCTGCAATAAATCACCATGGTGCTTTTAGAATTGGAAATCCACATGCCAAATAGTCAGGCTCTGAGTCCAATTACCAGAGTAAACAACCAAGTCATGGATAACAATTACTAACTATGCAAGTGGTTGTCTATTTGTATTACTGTCGACTGCTTTAGAAAGACACACCCAAATAATTTACAAAATAAAATGCATTGGAAGGTGATTCAGGCTAAACATAAAATAACAGCAATTAATGACCTGTTGTTGATTAATAATAAGCAGCTAGAAATTGTATAACCTTTTATAAAAGCCAGGGGAATATTTTAAGTCATGCTGTATGCATTGCCTGTAAATCGTGTGATACTAGGTATTGTGAAAGCTGGCCTAGAGAAGGCTGACTGAATCCTTCGCACCAGATCCCTCCTCATCGAAGCAGGCAAAGGCGTTGCGGATGACATCCTCGGGGTCCGTCCCGTTGAGGCGCTCCCCGAACATGGTGAGGAACATGGTGAAGTTGATGGGGCCTGGCGCCTCGCTCATCATGCCCTCCAGATAGTCGTCCGACGGGTTCTTACCTGGGACACACACAGTGATGGCAACTTAATGGCCTTTCCTATTTCTAACCGTGACGAGGAAAAACGCGGGTCCGGCGTCAATAGATGGCGGAGCGATTGGGCACCAGTACCCACTTCCTGTCTTCACCCCCATTCCATTGTTTAATGGCTGCCTTGGGATAAAATGAGTCAGAGACCAACAGTGCACAACAACCATTTGACTGACTATGGGTTTCTGATGGGTGTTACTCCAGTGACAATGTTACGTTATGCTATGCTAACTTATGGAATTGTTATGCACATTTTCCTTAATAATCCTTTCTACTATGCCTGCATATTACCGTAAACAAGCTACCCAAAAAGTAACCATACTTCTACTTGTTATTTTGTCCATCCTCATTTTAAGAGGCTGGATTTGAGATGTTTACAGTTTTTCCCTCTTAAACCCTCATTCTCCATCACAGCCCATTCTACCCCCAAGCTTTCCACTCGCATACCAAGAGACGCCAACATGTCATGGAGGTCTTCTTTGTCGATGAAACCGTCGCGATTTTGGTCGATCATGTTGAAGGCTTCTTTAAACTCCTGGATCTGGGACTGGTCAAACATGGCAAATACATTTGAGGTGGCCCTCTGGGGGCGCTTCTTTGTGGTCTTTCCCTTGGTGCGTTTGCTGGACATCTTGGTGGCTGGATGGACCTGTGGCATAAAGGAAAGCAACGGGCATAAATAAGCAGTGACGAGTAACGCACATGCAGGATGATCCCAAGCCCTCTGGACTCCACAAACAAGGACTTAGAACTTAATGATGACCATGATGAGTATAATTCCCAAAATCACCACTTGCCTGGTCCACACTCTTTTTGCATGAGAATTTTCATCAATGCATTTACAAAATGCTTTTAGAGACCAAAGATTATTTTAACAAGAAGAGTGTACGTTTTAAACAGAAATGCCAGAACTGTTCATCTGTACTAGATGCTTTACTGTTCAGTAAATACACTTGGTTTCAATATTTAAGTACAACTCCTGAATATTAATCATAGCTCAATATATTGTATCTAAATAATGAAAAGTAAATGCAAAATAATTAGTCAAAACAAAATGTATAGCTTGATTGCAGGAAACTCCAGAAATTCCATGTGCATTAACAACATAAGTAAAAGAATGAATCATTCTGGAAATGGTGGCATCTTATTACCAAGGACCACCTTTAGAATGTGAGGACAGATTCCCATACAGTCCAGCGTACGGAGATGAGGACAGATTTCCATACAATCCTGGGTATGGAGATGAGGACAGATTTCCATACAGTCCTGAGTACGGAGATGAGGATAGATTTCCATACAGTCCTGGGTATGGAGATGAGGACAGATTTCCATACAGTCCTGGGTATGGAGATAACTGCCTTTCTCAGACCTCAGTCCACATATGGGCTGCCCTTCATAGATGCACAACTACAATGTTCTAGAGATCAGGAGACCCTCTAGTAATCCATCCTACTCCAGATCCTCATTTTCCTCATCTGTATAAAGTGCCTTTCCTAAGTCCCATTAACAAGAGCACAGGAGCACACTGCTCCTCCATTCTACCGTGCCGATAAGAGAAACCAATCGACGGCAATGATGAAAATGAACAAACATGAATGACATCCGGCTCATCACCGTCTCTCATCAGCGTGCGTTCACAACGCCACCACATGTGTGTTTCACGACCACATGCAAATCTGGCCCCACAAATGTCATTTCACACTCTCTTGTTACATAATACAGCAATTATGTCTGAATTGATCACCGGCACAAACATTCCATTCACTCCCTTCTCGATCTCTCATGAAAGTATCCGGAACCGAAAGAACGTGTCATGGCAAAGAGGTATTGTTTGCACTTATTTGAAAAGTTTGTTCAATCTCTCAGAACCGCTTATTTGACACAGGGTGGAGGGAAACCTGAAGCTGGTCCCAAAACACACAGGGCACACCCTCAATGGGAAGGCGATGCATCACACAGCACATGCACAAAGGGAGATTCAGAGGCACCATTCCACCCTAACTGCATCGTCTCAGACTGTGCAAGGAAACCGGAGGAAATACAGAGTAAGGGTGCCCAAACCCTTCTGGTGTCAGGTTAACCTGCCACTCTTCGTTACATAGTTACAGACTTCTTTCATTAGTATAGGCCTTTGGTTAACTTCTCTTAATTAACAGTTACCATTCAACTGAACAACTGAAATTGTAATTCGTATTATGAAATGCTGATTTCTGATTAAAAGAAGTTCCTCTGTCTTTCATTCACAGCTGATGGTGGAAGAAAAATTAACTAGTCTTTTATCCTGACCCTAAGTTCTTAGCAAAAGGCAGGTTTATAAACTTACTACTTTTAAACCCCTTGAAGAATTCATACTCACTTGCTAATGGAAACTGTTTTTTATGGAAAATGCAACATAATATACATAATACACAAAACTTTAAAATTTACAAATGGCACAGATATAGTATGATCATGGTGTTCTATGTGCTGAATGGCTGCTTTTAGCTAGTTTTCTGGTATGGCTTCATCTAACAATTTATGGCGAGAGTTCACAGCACTCTTGCTCCAAATAGCCAAATTACATCCCCGCACCTCCTTCACTTGCTCAGATATAAGCTGTCTGGCCCCCTCCCAGTCTCCAGCAGTGGCAGACAGTTGTAGTATTAACACAGAGTCAGTGCAACTTGACAGATATTTAGAACAGCACGCCAGACAATTATTAATAACATTAACTAATTAACTAGTTAGTAGCAAAGCCTGCAGACCACCGAGCTATGCAGAGACGGAGGATCGTATCATGAGAATATGCAGAATATAGTGTCTCATTCAGCTAATACTGCATTGCTTTTAAAACGGACATTTAAGGAAAAGAATATACAAAGAAACACAAAAAACATCTGACATTGTATATGACAAAAGAAGCGACCATTTCTAAGCTCACCTCGCGTTCCTGGTAGTAACTGTATTGGGATTCCGATGCTTCTGCCTAGTCGCGCTTCCCAAGGAGGGGGACCGCTAGCTTAAAGTTTGTTTAAAGCATCAGCGCCGCGCACCGCGCCTCCGTCCCCCCTCCGGGCCAATGGCAGGCGGCGGCCGGGCCTGCGTCGGGCCGCCCCCGGCCGCCACTTACCCATACAAGGCGAAAGAATGTGCTGGGTGCGCTCCGCTGCTCTGGATTTCGGGATATTTGGGAGTTGCTTCGAATTTACAGGAACTGAGATAAGACTGCCTTATTTAGAGAAAAAAAGCCAGTGTGTACTTCTGTGGGCCTGTATCTGGAGCGACAGCAGGCGGAGAGCCGCACTCTGCGGCCGCCCGGGGGCTTAATAAGGCATGAATTCTCCCCCGACTGGTTCCCCGCTACTTCTCTGGGATGCCATTGCTGCAGTGTGTATTTATTTTTTTATTGCTGCCAGCCTTTTCCGTGCCACCGTTTTTCTTTTGTTTTACTCCATCTGCATGGAAAGTATTGTTGAAAAGATCTTGAACATTTCATAAGCTGCAGACACGATGATTCTTATTGAGTGGACGGACTGAGAAAGTTTTTATTTTATTTTATTATTTTTTTCCAGTAAATGCGCATGGTATTATGCAGTGCAATCACAGCAATTTACAGCGCAGAAACATTACTCAATAATCACACCAAACAGGGGAATGCCGTTGTAGTGGTAATAAATTATTCCCCCCATTGTTCTACAAAGGATTGACAAAGTTGCCCGTCAGTAGAATGCATTGTTTCCATCCGTCGGAATGGCAGTAATAAAAACCTGGTCACTGCGCAATAAAATGCCCATTTACACGTCTCAGTCACTGCTGCGTATCAGTTCCGTGCTCAAGAATAAAACCAGTCCCACTGAGGTCCATTACATATAGTATTTATTAAACAATCCAAACACGAGACGGTGGTTTATGCAGCGGCGGACAAGCATTGCGCACTTCTGCGCCGCCGGGGACACAAAGGAGCGCCTTTTGCGTAACTATACGCACTTTCCACATAAACAAAAGAAGCACTGACGTGGTTTTTTACGGGAGCGAGCATCAGCGCCGCGACCGGAAGTAGGAAGTCGCCGCCAGGCGGCGCTCTGCGCGTCACGGCCGACCCAGGGTCAGCGCCCCAGTGCGCGCCTAGCGGCCAGAGCCGTGAGCTGCAGCGCGCAATCTGATTCCAGATCAGCCGATAAGGCTTCGGGAAAAGTTGCCGGCGCCACATCGGGCATCGTCCACGGAGATGCCCCTTTAACCAATCGATGAAGTAAGTGAGTATATATTCTAACTTTGTAGTTTGGGAGCGGAGAGGCCGGCTTTGGGCTTTTGCGGTGCTCGGTGGTGCATTAGTCGGTCAGCGAGCGGGTTTCGGTGGCACTCTGCCCGGCTGCGCTCGCCGTCAGCGCCGCTGCTGGCCCAGGAATCGCGCTCGTTAGCCGCCTAGCTTCGCGGCAGGAACATGGGGGAATGGCAGCGGCCCGCGGCGCGGCTGCTGCGGGCGGCCCGGAAGGACACGGAAGGGCCGAGTGTGGCGGTGTGACGGCTCGGTGTCGCGGTCCCGAAGGGGGCATGTCACGGCGCTAACCCCGGGCATCACCCGGCACAGGTGTGGGATAAGAGCGCTCTGTGTCGCGCTGCGCGAAACCCGCCTCGGTACCCGGCTTCGGCACCCGCTTGTGTCCTGGATTTGCTTTAAAACCAGACTTTATTTGCGCAGTGTCACAATATTGCTGCATCACTGTGTGTATCTATAGGTGCGAATAGGATGTGTCTGCGTACCCTTACGGAAATGGACCATGGTTTTACTGTTTTTTTGGGTAACTATGAGTTTTATCATGGTTTCACTGCAGTTACCATGCAGTGCTATAAGTAAACCATGGTAATACTATGGGTAGGAGCTTAGT
>JAODKN010000108.1:395609-406094 GCA_026774425.1 Petrocephalus zakoni
GATCTCCGCATGGCAGTGAGATGCCTGTGGAATGAATCATGACAGGGGTCTGTTTAGTGTGTAAATTCAATATTAATGAAAAATGTGGATCATATTGTATTTTGGGGATGCCACAGCTTATATGAATATACGACTCATTAATTTAAAACTTATCTATAAATTTGATGTGAAATATTAAACTACATAAAAATACAGATTATGATCATAGCCTTTTCAGTTGTTTTTTGCTGATATGGTCAACTCCTACTTTTTTTTTTTAACTACTCCTTGCAGGTTAGCTAGTAATTAATTATACTCTGTGAATTCTTTGACGTACACCTGCTCATTAATGCAAACAGCTGGCTTCTACAAACAGCCAATCATGTGTAAGCACATAATGTAACAGCCAGTCATGTGTAGGCAGCTTAATATGCAGACAGGCAGGAAGAAAACCATCAGCATCTTGGCATTTTTCTTGCCAAGTAACGGTTGCCTGATGTGGGCGGATTTGCTTCACAGGTCTGATGCCCTCGGGCACATTCTGCCACAGCTGGGGAAGGACTGGACTCACCATGGCATTGCGAAACTCTACCATAAAATCCACCAGTAAGCTCAAGTCCGACGTGCATGGTGTATGCTTTGAGGCTAAGTGTGTGAAGGTCTTTCAGAGCATTAAAATGAGAATAACCTTTGTTAGACTTACTGGCATCCTATCTCTTTTTGCAATCGCTGACCCTTTACTCCTTTACACACTGAGCTTTACAGGAAAGCCACTTTTTTTGTTTTGATCTTCTTCAGTCCCTTCTGCCCCATGGGGATGACATAAGCTGCATCTTTGTACCTGTTCTTTTAGTAGCATGTGCTGTTAATCAGACTTAATGCCCTGCCTAGCATGGCGTTCACCTACTGCATGACCCGTCTTTCCATTAGGAACGGCTACAAGTTCCTGTACTGTTCAGCTCGTGCCATTGGCATGGCAGATATCACAAAGGGCTACCTGCACTGGGTCAACGACAAAGGGACGGTGCTACCCAAAGGGCCCGTTCTGCTTGCTCCCAGCAGCCTCTTCTCTGCACTGCACAGGTAACCGCCGATGTCATCATCGCCCCCTGCTGGCTGGCCGGGGGAGGGATTAATTTAGCTAGCTCTCAGGGTTAATATGGGATGCCTCTGTGGTCCCCCTCAGGGAGGTGATTGAAAAGAAGCCAGAGGTGTTCAAGGTCGCCTGCCTCAGCGACATTCGCGACCTCTTCAGCCTGCACAAGCAGCCTTTCTATGCAGCCTTTGGGAACAGGACCAATGTAAGACTAGCCTGTCGCCATTCACGTGCACTTGCGGTGACGGTTACGGTGACGGTTACACAGGCTCATCTGGCATGCACGTTTTTGCCATCCTTTGCAGGATGCTTATGCTTATAAGCAGGTGGGCGTGCCAGAGATGAGAATCTTCACTGTCAATCCCAAAGGAGAGCTGATCCAGGAGAAAACCAAGGGGAATAAGCTATCGTAAGTGGCTGGTCCTCCGCGTCTGGTATGGAGGTGTCCGGCTGCCGTGTGACCGGCTGTGTCCTTCTCGCTGTGGCAGGTACTCCCGGCTGAGTGAGCTGGTGGAGCATGTGTTCCCCCTGGTGGCCAGGGGCAGGGTCTCCTCTTTGGACTGCCCGGATTACAGCCACTTCTCATACTGGAGAGAGCCCCTCCCGCCGCTGGACCTCTCAGAGCTCGCATAGCCACTCTTGTGCCTGATCACACCCACTCTCTCACCTCCTCTTAGAATCACAATTAGAATGACCTTTGTTCATCCCAAAGGGAAATTGCTCCCTGAAGCTCTAAAGATATGGCTTAGCAATGATCCTGCCTGGTGCCAACGGGAATTCCCTGGGATGGTCGGCCAAGTCCGTTCATGCAATTCTGCACAGCAATTCTGTAACAGACCAAAGACGCAGCTTGTGAAGAAAATGTCCAGCCTTCCTGACAGACCGGGCAGCTTTTTTGTTTTTTAAGCAGTTCATATCATCTGACAGAAAATTACATAAAATTTTGAAAAGGGATATTGCAAATGTCCATTTACTTTGACACTACCTGTGTCTTGTAGCCATGGTGAGCGATGCAGGGCCTCCATTTGCACAAGGTTCATTCAGCCCAAAGTCAGTCCTAATCTGTGCCATTGCTCAAGATGCACATCTGTAGTTCTGAACCACGCCATGTCAGGACCAAGCTGCCCTGCTGCCTTGTGGCTTGCAAATGGAAAAAAATGCTTATATTTTTATGCCAAGTGTCCATTCCAGCACACAGACAACATACATATTTCCGTTTTTAAATACAAACTTGGGATTTTCCACAAAAAACCCATATGTAAATTCTTGCATTGATTGCATAAATGTATATCTGCATGTCTGCTATACAGCAAACTGACTACTAGAATAATTCTGTGACATTTAATAATCTGTCACAACATGTCTGAAAGGACCAAATGTTTACAGGTAGGCTAATATGGGCAGATTGCAGGGGTTTCCTTTATAAGCTATTTTTTTTCCCTGGAGTAACTGGACCTTAAGTGCCATTGTATTTATGTCTGGTTTTCGGATCGTGTGTTTTTTTTAATTCTCTCTGTTGTTGAAGCCAGTTTCAGTCATTACATAGATTTCATTTCACTTTTGTAGTGTTAAATTTTATTCCAACCATAATGTATTTATTTGTACAAGATAATGGTTTTCAAATAGTTTCTTCTGAAGCCTAGGAAAAAAAAAAAAAAACAAACCCTGATCTTCATTACTTCAGGTGAATCTCTGGAACCGGACAGAAATAAAGGCAGAGCAATCCAAATATTGGTTAAAAGGGCAATACATTAAATGAATATAGTGAGAATGGTGGCTTTTCTTAATTTTTTCATTTTTTATAATCATTAGTTGTCATTTTTTTTTAATACGCTTGAACTTCCATTTCAGTGCAATGCAAACTTGACAATTATTTACGGTTATACAAAGCACATGTAATAGTGTTTATTTTCAGTCCTCATATACTTTGTACTTGTCATTAACGATACCTTCTGTTGCCTTTAACCCCCAAGGTGGAACATGGCCTGTTTGCCAGCACTGACATGTCTGTTGTAGCAGTAGTGGAGTGAGACACTGGGGGAGACATGTGACTAGGGGCCCTCGCCCCACTGACTGTGGCTGTCAGACACCTGTACTTCCATCTGATATAAACCTTGGTGTTGGGGGAAATAAAATCATTGAGAGGGTTAAGGAAATGCTCTCTCCTCCGTGTGTGGTTTTGTTCTAAGGCCGATGTTTTTAAAGGGCTTAAATGGCTCCCTGTGTGTGGATTTTGCACCTTCTACCTGTGTCATCGAGGGCTTTCCTGTGGAAACTCCGGTTTCCCCCCACAGTCCAGAAACATGCTGAGGATAATTGCAGTTACGAAATTGCCCTTAGGTGTGCATGCTGTGAGTGACTGGTGTGTGAGTGTGCTCTGTGATGGGTCCCTAGTTCTAAGCTTCTAAGTAAAATTAACGATAATTTTGATACTATAATAAGAGAATTATATGAGCCAATATTTGTATCAAATTAAATTTCTCATTATACATAACTGTATATGCGACTAAACACCAAGGTGTGCGATTATAAAAATTAACCTTTTGATAGGCTACTTTAATCAACCCGTGTTAAACGAACTGCTACACCTTTTTCCTCTCCGCTCAGCACGTACCTATTCTATGGCCGCCCTGCAGAGGGCGCGAGTGGTTCTTTGGCCGCCGTTCAGTACTGTGCAAAGAATTGGTGCATTATTAGGTTTCTCCATTAGGGGGCAGCACCGCTTTTCACAGAACCTGGCGCAACGGAGAAAGGTTCGAGGAAGAGCAGCCGTAATGGGTGATTTGGATGGCCAGCTGTGTGAGGAGGTGCGGAGGACCCCGCACATATATAACGCGTCATTGAAAGAGCACAGGGATATATTCCTGTGCGCGAATTCATGGAAGGAAATCGCCCAAAGATTGGGCAAAGATGAAAGCTACTGTAGGGCCAGATGGAAATATCTGAGAGACAGATACGTGAAAGCAAAACGGAAGACCGCTGGAAGGCGAGGCAACAAAAGCTCGCCTATCCTAGCCATGCTGGGCTGGCTCTCGAGTTATGTTAGTCACAGAGATGCCGATTCCAACGTGGCAAGTGATGTGGTGAGTAGCGGACTGCACCGTCACGCAAACAATTCGCTGTGTGACACAATATTAGCTGTCTATAAGGGGTATCTATAGCAGATAGACCAAAAACTTATCTGAACAGAGTGTCTATGCTGCACGTCAAACAAGCGATGCAGATATCGGCTAATTCGAGTGCATATGGGTATTGCAGAATCTGTTTATTTAAAACATGTGGTCCCTGATGCGACTGGAAACAAACAAACAGCGTTAACCTTTTGGGTGGTGTTGTCGGACAGCATCGATGGATTTTCACTGTTAGCTGATGCCTGCAGGTGACTTAATGCATCGTGTTACCCACGTTTCAGACCGAGGGCTCCGGTGAAGCAGCGACACAGTCCGGCCCGCCGCGCAAAAATCCCAGGCTCGGTACAAAATTACTTCAGCCGGGTCCCCACGACGTGCAGCCCCTCCCCCCTGGGCCTCCCCCTGGCTCCGGTCCCGGCACAACTTCCCCAGTTGTCCCCCGGAAACGGCGGGCCCGGACACTGGAGGCGGAGTGCATCGCCTCGGGACCCTCTGTTGCTGAGATGGAGCAAGAGACTTTTTCAGAAAACCTGTGCTTGCCACCCCCATCGCCATCCGAAATGTCAGACCAGAGCTCATCTGAATCTCCGTTTCCCCGCTGCCAGGGATCACGAAGGAGGAAAGAACAGCAGGCATCCTTGACCGAAGCGGTGATGTCACGTCTGCAGAAGATGGACCAGGAAGGTGGCTGTGAGGAGTTGTCCTTTGGACGATATGTCGGCCAGGCACTTTTAAAAATGGACCAAAAAACAAGATCCTGTGTGAAATTTGAAATCAATCGGGTGCTGCACAAGTGGGAGATGAAACCTCACCACGACGAAATTGTCTGATATCTGCTGCGTTATAGGCATATGGCATCTGAGGAAATCTCATGACCTCACTACTGTAACATATCAGTTTTCTCTAATTTTTACAGTTATTTTGAAGATGGACTGAAATTATACAAATTCATAGGACTGCACCATATTGGGGAAAAATAGTATTGTGATATTTGATATTTTTTTTTATGATAAATATTGTGATATTTATATAAAGTTGAAATTGTGCCCAAAAAAAAACGTAGCCAAATAGAACCTGTTATCATCTGGCAATAGAATTTGTCAAATTTAGTGGTGGGGTAGAGAGTTGTGCTGACACAAAGCAGTGCCTGTGAATCACTTGCTTTTGCTAAAGATCTCTATGGAATCCAAAATATTTCCATGCAGTGGAAGACCAGTCTTTTGGTGACCAGTTCTTGTCCACCTTTCTCCTCTTCACTCATTTTCGTTAAATTTCTCACAAACGCACCACAATGTTTATGAGTGAAACGGCAAGGATGAAAATGGATGATTGGGTTGGAGAGAGCATGCAGAGCTTATGCTAAAGCAGCTGCAGTAAACTTTACGGTGGGTGGTTTTTTTTTTTAAACGTACTATATCATCTTTACTGACTTGTGGTCCTTGCGATGTGATGACTTCATATGCATAACGCCTGACATGGATATTAACACTGTATATCATGCAGGCCTGGTTGATTTTTGTCTCTGTGGTAGTTAATCAGTTTTATCACAGTACCATTTATTTCTGTAATAAAAATATTGAATCCAGGTCCAGACTTACCGAGATGAGAAGAGAAATGACAAATCTAACAAACTGAGCAAAAACTATAGGTGCACAACTTATACCAATTGATTGTTTATTCTGGGTTATATGCAATAAAACTTGATAGATTTTTAACGTTTTATATAGTTTTTAATTATTTTATCCTAATACTTTCATTGCATTGCATTTCATTGGAAAATGACAAAAAAAATCATCGAATCAGAGCAACAAATACTTTTAATATGCTTAGAAAGTTACGGTGATGTCAGTTGCTCTACAATGCCCCCCACCCCAATTTTGTGAAAATTACCCGTATACAATGTACTTTACTATGGAAGAAGATAGTGTTTTATGTACTTTTGTATGCAATGTTTGTCATTGTTCACCATGTTACATTTAACTGTAACAATTTTAAAGTTGTTCATAAAAGATAAGCAACTTTACAAGCCTGTTTTTATTTGTTTGTTGCAGTGCTTCCTCTTATATAGGTTCCATATGCAATGATTAACACGTACACACGGGGTGTAGCTTGAGAGGAAAAGGAGAATAGAGCGATTCTCAAAAACTCCCTCTTGATACAGTACTTGATACAATCTTTGTGGAGTTCATGGTCTTCGGCCAGAAATTTCAGAAATTTCCAGCTCCTTTATCCTTACGTCACATTCTTCGGAGGCTACAGTGTCTACTGCAAATTCGTATGTATTTAAACGTCTTAGCTCATCCGCAATAATAGTTTGGTAGAGTATACGGTTTACTCACTCTTAAATTATAAAACACCCGATTTCTCTCAATAAAGGAAGCAAAGCACTACAAATCCCACAATGCACCATCACGCACCATCTCCCGAAGGAAACTGGAGCTGAAGTTATCGAAGGCTTCTAGCATCGCAATTCGGTGGATTGTAATGGCAAACATAAATATGTGTGCGTTAGGAAAGTAAAATTAAAACTAGTGCATTTTAAAAAATAAAATGAAAGTGTGTGCAGAGGCGCAGCCAGCGTTTATTTCCCGTCGTTTCCCAGACTCCTGAAAAGGAGGACGCGCTTTGCCAAAAATGGAGCGGAGGCGGGGCCTGCGGCCATGTGGGGGCGGGGTCTGTGGGCATGGGGGCGGGGTCTGTGGGTGGGGCCTGCGGGGCGGACGCCGTCAGGTGACGGGGGAAATTCGGCGGCTAGCGCTGTTAGCCGCATTCTTTTTGTTTTTCCAACTTTGTTCTTCGCTAATAATAACAACAGTGATAGTAGCGCGGAATTACTATCAAACTGTCTCTTTACTACAGTCGCTCTGGATCTTCAGTCAAAGGATCTACGTATTACTTTTCTTTGTTTATGTAGTGAAACTTCATTTAGTAAGTACCAGCCCGAAAGCGCCGCGTCTTACTGGGTCGCGTTAGCAGCTATCTGATCTGCCCAGAGATCGAATCCCTCTGTGTGTCGCTGTATATTTGTGTGCGTTTATAATTCCCATATATATTATTCATATGCCTCTTCGGGTCACTCTGCTCTATTTAGGTTTCTTTGAAGATGGTGCATCGTTGCTCTCCATGTACCCTCTTACGATGTGTGACTGTTTATCAGGCGGCCGTTCCCTGTCATAATCGTGGGAGCGCTGCGTTGTTCCTGTAGGGCTTTGTGAGTAATTCCGTGCCTCGGCTGTTCTGATGGCGATCGGGGGGTGCTGCGCCAGCGCGCGGGTGACACTCGGTGGCGGACGCACGTGGGGCCGTTTGGGGGGCACGTGCTGCCATCTGGGGGGGGGGCTGGCACGCGCACACCCCCAGTCTGGATGTGTATGCAGGGAGGGGAATGGGGGCAGCGCGCGTTAGATAAATGACTGCGATAGGATGTCCCTTCTCTGCCCCCCCGCGGTACCGAGCATGACTGCGGGCTGCGCGGCAGGGTGACCGCTCATCTCCGCTCATCTCCGCTCATCTCCGCTCCCCCTGCCAGGGCGGTCCGAGGGGGGCAGCGGCGCCGCAGGATGCCGGCTGCTGCCGACGCGCCTGTGACCCTGGCGCTGAGCTTTCGCGGCACGGCGGCAGGGCCGATGGAGAACGGCTCGGCCAGTCCCCTTGGGGGGATGCACGGCTCGCACAACGGCACCGAGACGCACAAGTGCCTGCAGGTCCTGTACGAAGACATCGGTGACTCCCGGTATGCAGGGACGCTCCCCACTCATTCTAATACCCAAATCAGTAAGACTTGGCTGTAATATTAATTACACCACCTCCTCCTACTTGCTTTGAGTCATGTTCAGATTATATTCTTTATTTGCATAATCAAAATTTAGTCCAACCAAGGTAAAATGAAAGGCAGTATAGATTTAGTTGGCTGTGCACAAGCAGCTATTCTTTCATTGTACTTTCATTTCCCATATTCCTTCAGTGACCTGAACAGAGACTTTCGACTCTGAAAGCGATAAAAGCTTTTTCTGCTTTGGCTTGCCTTGTTGACATGGTTCAAATCACACTGTCAGCTCTGGGATTTTCCCCGTACATACCAGTGTTGTATTGTTGGGATTAGATCTGCTGTGATCCCGAGTGATCTTTGCTGAAGAAGTGGTGAGCGCTGAGGTTAGCTTTACCTTACCTGTGTGTCAGTAACCCAGAAAAGGTGAATCGGATAAGCTTTATATCGTAACTCTAGGCTATTATAACATTACCTTTCCCTCACCAGGGTGCGGTTCTGGGATTTACTGCTCCTGGTGCCCAATGTGGCATTCTTTGCATTCCTGTTGTGGAAACTGCCATCAGCCCGAGCCAAGATCCGCCTCACCTCAAGCCCAATCTTCATCACCTTTTACATCCTGGTGAGGAAGACCATCTTAAAGCATTGTGGCACTTGTTCCTATTTGTCTGCCACTTTCTGCCACTAACAATACAGATTAGAATTTATGTGTGCGCCCTGGGATTTGAACCCATAACCTGTATGTTATTGGCGTAATGCTGTATTTGTTGAGCTACAGGAGCTTGTTTTTTGTGTGCTGGGGCTTTGCTGTAAATGGGGTTTTACTCATTTTTACAGCTGGTTGCTTTACTAGACACGTTTTCAGTGTGGGCAACTAGTGCATGGGGTGTAGTGCAGAGATGGGACCAGAGCTGGTAACCTTCATCTTAGTAGTCTATAGTCTATGTCACGCATACGTATAATAGTCTATGTCACGCATATGCGTTGCTCAGTGGGTCTCAGTGGGCACCATGACCGTGTTCTGCAGGTGTTTGTTGTTGCCGCGGTTGGGATCACCCGTGCCGTTGTTTCCATGACGGTCAGCGCCTCCAGCGCCGCTACCATTATTGACAAGGTAAGACGAGACGTCTCCCATCAGGAGTATTGCCCTGATGCATGCTGGGCTTTTTGAGTACTTTCCAGATTCTTGTTTTTGTTCCTGCTTTTGTATTATATATTTCTCATGAACACACAGTTGTTTTTCCTTGAATGATTGTTATGCAAGTTTTGCTGCTATCAAATGACTCATGCATGAAGGACCACAGCCAATATGCCAAATCTCCCATAATTTTAAGCCAGGTGCTTTTTCTGTACTTTCCCTCTTTGAAGGCAGCCGTTAGTATTTCCGCCTTTCTTAGTCTTAAGCCTAGTAGTTATACTAGTAGTTATAGCCGTCAGGCTGTACTTTTGCACGCATACTGCATTTGTCTGTGTATGTAGGCAGTCATGGTCTGCATGTGATATTCCACCAGACCAGCAGAGGGCAGAAGTTGCCTTCTTGGTCTGAATGAAGATTATGAATGAATTCCTGCTTTGGGATATATGTCCTTGTGCCCCTTTAATTACGAGTTATATGTGTGCTGGTTCTTTGCGCCTCTTTACACAGCTGCTCGTCAAACGCATCCATAAGTACAACTGCTCTTCCTTTACTCTGTCAACTGTGATCTCAGCGTCGTGAAAGTTAGTGCCATCACCTCCTGGAAACACTTAGTCATGTTTTATCAAATCCTCGCACATGCGACGGAAATGTGTAGAAAGTCCACTGGACCTAAAATCTGGGCCGCATGCTTACGGTTCCCACAAAACACTCCCGATGGCAAAGTTTGTGCCATGTGAGCTGCAACGGCATGTGGATAAGTTCAGTATGAATTAGGCTTTACCAGCCCGATTGGGGAGGGTGTGTGGCTCAGAGGCTAAGCTCCTGTGGCTGACAGCGGAAGGTTGCTGGTTCAAGCCCCAGCCTCAGCAGGACAGTTGTATTCTGTGGGCCCTTGAGCGAGGCCCTTAATCCCCAGCTCCAGGGGTACTGCATGCTGGCTGACCCAGTGCAGTGACCCCCCCCCACCCAAGCTTTCACTCACCTGAATATACAGTCAGGTCCATAAATATTGGGACATCGACACAATTCTAATTTTTTTGGCTCTATACACCACGGTGGATTTGAAATGAAACGAACAAGATGTGCTTTAGCTCCAGACTTTCAGTTTTAATTTGAGGGTCTTAACATACAAATCAGGTGAATGCTGTAGGAATTACAACAGTTTGTATACGGTGGAGGAAATAATTATTTGAGCCCTCGCTGATTTTGTAAGTTTGTCCATTGACGAAGAAATGAAAAGTCTCAGAACAGTATCATTTTAATTGTAGGTTTATTTTAACAGTGAATGATTGTACATCAAAGGAAAATTGAAAAAATAACTTTAAATAAAAGATAGAAACTGATTTGCATTTCATTGAGGGAAATAAGTATTTGA
>JAODKN010000108.1:409619-420054 GCA_026774425.1 Petrocephalus zakoni
AATGTGATGTGCAGTGTAATGTTTGAAACCCTGGTTTCGTACTTGGCCGGATGTAATTTTACCGCGGACACTCTGTGCTGGCTTTGGTCGGCTCGACGCTGTGAGGTTATTTTCCGCAGCTGGTTGTTTTTACCTGTGCTGATTCCTGGGTTATTTCCTTTGCAGCTGTGTTGATGTGACCACATTCCTCTACTTCTCCGCCTTTGCACCCCTCATCTACATCACATTCCTTAAAGCTTTCTTTGGGTATGTAACCGTCTTGCTTGCATATTTTCCTTAATTAGTTTGCAGGATTTAATTAGCCTTGAGTATGAAATCTTTGCGTCTTTACCAGTAAGATGGCTCAGTTGTTCATAATGTGCTGCACACTACTTGGTTGTGAAGGTATTGTTTTACTCCTGTTTGAGTTTCTGATACTGAATTTGGGATCATTTGTGTCATTAAAAAATACCTCCATCACCTGCAATGACCATTTTTCTCCATTTGCAGCTCGGAGCCAAAGATCCTCTTCTCCTACAGATCCCAGGTAGATGAGCCGGAGGACACGGATGTACACTTGCCCCCCACCCATGCCGTGGGCAGGAAGGACCTCCCGTCGGACTTCTACTCCAGCACGCGCATCGATGGCTCCGCTGCGTACCTGGATGATGTGGTGTCGGGGCCTTATCCTGTGGGCAGCATCAACAGTGTGGACAGTGACCGCTGGAGGGCCTTCAACTCCTAAGGAGATTGTCCCCTGCAGCACAGATACTCCGAGATGCAGAGAAGGGAGCAATATTCTGAAGCTCTTCCAAAGGCAGTTTGGTCCCATGGGAATCGGCCTTGTGTTTTATTTAGAAGATACCACAGCCACCTTAAGTGGTACCCCATTAAAATCATTTTACGGAAATCTACTGGAGGAATAATGTGAAAATTCATGTCAATAATCAGCTGGGGCTCTTCGCTGTCTGACCATAGCTTTGCATGATATTCGTGATTTTGAATCAAACGTGACCGTTTCAATACTTCAGCTGTGCTCCTGGAATGTATTGCATCCAAGATTTGATCAGCTCTCCTGTGCTTTTAAATGAAGGCTTTGGGGAAACTGTGAGACGGGTGGCCGTTGAATAGCCTGTGGTGTGTGGATTCACAGAACGTTCTTTCACATTCCTGCATGCGGTGGCATCCCCACATGAGACCTTCGTGCAAATGGGACGAGACTCTTGGCCTTGCAGAGGAGATGGCCGCATGGCCATCAGTGTTGAGCTTAATCAGTGATTCCTGAATTTCAAAGACCATTTAAGATGAAGCTTCGTGGTTAAGGTCCTGGAGATGAATGTCCAAAAGATTTCATTTCCTCTGGGTGCTCAGTTACTTTATGCAAGTAATTGCCTTTCAGTTATGTACCTTTCTGAACCTGCTTTATTAATATTTCATACTTAGTTAACTTTAATGTACTCTATGAGTTCCTAACAGTTTAATGAGAGCTGTAGAACTCTCTGGACCCTGCCTTTGAGGCCTGTAACCAACCAGCTGTGCTCACATTCCCAAAATCAGTTTTTATAGTGTTTTTAGCACCACTTGTTTTATTGGAGGCTCGCATTGTTTTCATTTTCCCATAGTTCCTGTATTTTAATTTCAGATTTACTAATTCTGCTTTACCACAGATTTGTTGAGCAATCACAGAAGGAGGCTTTGATGGCAATCAACCAGGAACCGAGACCCACTGTCTCTCTGCTTTATGGGGGGGGGGGTATTTTCTGTATGTGTGTGGGGAAAGTGGTTACCAGTTGTGGCGTGTGTATTTTATTTTTTTAAATTAAAAAAAATATTTTGCACACAAAAGCTGAGTTCTGATTTTTGACTTCTCAAATTTAAATGACACAAAAGTTGTCTGTCTTTAAGAGTTTTTACAGAATGTGACATTTCTATGTAAACTGGTTTCCTGGTGTGTGTAGCAGCAAACTAGGCTTATCTGGCAAAACAATGACTTTGATTATAAAATTGCAGCTATTCCTCTGGTGACAGATTTGGCCCTGTAGCTGCTTGTGTGACCTCTGTGATAATTCCCTTCCGTTTACTGGAACCAGATCTGTGCATTTCCACTGGCCACAGGCCTGCATACTTTTCAGAACAATTCTTTTACATCCAACGATCGGTAGGAAGGGGCAGGCCACCAACGGGGAGGCAAATGGTTCTGTGGATTTTCATCGTGAAGTCCTTTATCTGAACAAACACCTATGGTGATGGTGCTATACTCGCTAATTCGGGGCCCGCAGGTGTCCGGCGTGTATACGGATTTAATTAATAATTGTATCTGTGAGTGAGCTAATTCGGCAAACTCCAGAGTCCTGGGGTTGTTAGAGGTCCAATGAGATTGAGTCCTAATTTAAGCACAGAAGTTCTGGGCCAAACAGATTGCCAATAAGTCCAGTGCACAACACAGATTATTGTCAGTCCCAGCCACCAGGGAAGATAATTGTTTTAATAAATCATGTGGGTCATTGCTTTAGCTGCTATAGTCTGCTGCCACAACACATTTTCTATGTGCAGGAAATAATTGTATAATTTATTTATCAGTCTCACTGTAGTAGTTTATGCTGCGTGTTGTGTCGACTGGGTTCGTTGTCTTTTTTTATTTTTTTTGCATGCCCTGTCCTTATAACAAACCCTTAGACATTTTACATAGTGGTGATTTTGAATACATTACCCACAGATAAATAGCAAAATATAGTCTGACAGTAATAAACGACTACAATACACGCATAGGTTCCAAGTTAATCGTGATGTTTATTTACATAACAATAAATAACATTTACATTTATGGCATTTATTTATTGTAGAACAAATAACTTGTCTCTGAATTGTTCTTAATAATTTTAATGGATGGAGAATCGCACAGGTTTCTGAAAAGAGTTTCATTATTATTTCTCTTGAATTTTATGTAAACTGAGGCCCTCTAGTGGTTCATGTGTGGCTGCAATTTCATATCTCTGGTACTTATTGTAGATATACGGATGTAAAATAGTCATGAAATTAATTACCACCGTTTTTTGTTACAATTAAGTATTTAAGACGTTTAAACGTACCGTTTAAATTTGAAGCATTATAAAGAAGCAAATTCTCAGAACAAGGCTCGGAACATGACAAGGACAACAGGTCCCAGCGTCCTTTGCGGCCGCGTAAGGACCATCGTAAAACGCAATTGGCGTTTCGTTGCTAATTCTCCAATGGCAGTTCAGAATACTGCCCTGTCCGACACACTGACCTTTCTTAGGGTCCGCTGTAAGAAATTCCATCTTCGATAAAACCCAATTTAGCAGGTCTCCTTTAACATCAAAGCACCGGCGGCAGAGGCGCCAAAGATGGGGGCCGGCGAGAGCTCCACCCGGAGAGTGTCCTTCGGCCTGGACGAGGAGGATCGGGTCAGGATCCTGAACGGAGTCAAGGTAATGGCATGTGTCATATGCACAGGGCAGCGCACGCTTACCGCCATGCATGTAGCCGGACCGGCTGCCCGGACCGCTTGGCAGAGAGGGGATCCGGGACCAGCAGCACATACAGCTGCGCGGCTCCCTTACATCTCGCCGCAGGGTTAAAAGTGATTTCTGCCTGGGGTGCTCTCCGTCATTGCATGGCCATTGAAAACAGAAGCTAGGAACTCCACAAGGTCCGCAAAGACATGGGTAGACGTTCCCAGTCCCACACTTCATTAGAGGAAAATGCCATACATCCTCCGGCCCCTGTAAGGGTCTTTGTCAGTGTTTGCTGGCTGTGTGTCAGAACAGAAGTATCCAGAAGCAGGAGCGGACTGCCAGCAAACCTTTCGGGCCATCCCGGGTCAAAGCGTCACACTTTCGGACCTGAGCGTCACGGATTTTAACGTAGCTTGGCATGCTGGTTTGGTCACATGAGTAACTCACGAAACTCAAACTGGGCGTGTCTTGGATCAATAACAAAGTTTTAACTTTTTCAGGGGGGGACTGTGACTTTTACTGGCTATATTTACCTTAATATTGTTTTAAAGCTATTGTCCGGCTCTATAGATTGAACAAATAATATGCCTTCCCAGTATGAATAAGTACTATGTAATAACTGATTAAAATATTAAAAATTCAATAACAAAAAAACCTAATTTCAAAATGGATTACTTATTTTTTTTTTACTAATGTTAGCGCATGATGTCCTGAACATCTCCAGAAAATTTGGTCTTTGGTTTTTAAGTTGTTGCTGAGATATCTGGACTTAAAGGTAGAATCACATGGTTTCATATCATTAATGGGCCTTTTTAATGGCAGCCAAACTGACATGAAATAGTATTCATGACATTATGAGCTAGCATTAGTAAAAAATGTACCCATTTTGAAATACAGGTTTTTTGTTATTGAATTTTTAAATATTTTAATCAGCCATTACATAGTACTTATTCATATGGGGAAGGGATATTATTTGTTAACGACCCCAAATGTCTCCAGCCCTTTATCGTGTTTACCCACGATTTGAGAGCAACAGATGCTGGATTTATAAATTACGTCTGTTTTCCTGATTAGGACCTGCATCTCCACAATCGGCATATTGTGCTGGAGTAAGAGATTAATTTGTGTGTGCTACAGGTCCGAGTCCTCTGTGCCCAAGGCCAGTCCCGAAGGGCCAGAGTCCAACACAGTTTGCAGATTTCCCTGCACAAACGCATCTTAATCAGCTAATTACCAGTCTTACTAGGTGTGTTTGAGCAGGGAAATCTGCAGACGGTGTTGGACCCTGGCCCTTCAGGACTGGCGTTGGGCACCCCTCATTTATATTAACACGTGTCCCATCTCAGCTTTCGGAGGATGTTTTGCATCGGATGCGGGATGCAGCCCAGAGATCAGCCGCCTCTGACAGCCGCTTGGCGGATCCCGGTAGTCTGCACCGCCTCACATTTTGTGAATGAACCATAGATCCAACCCGGATACATTACAATGACATGTCAATCAAAGGGAAAAAGTAGGGCATGCTACAGTATTGGAGAAAAAACTATATGATACAATATAGGGGTAGGTGTAATGGAGAACCATGTGTATCGTAGCCCTATCAGAGGCATTTCCTGATAAGAGACTGCCTTTGCAGGTACAAGGCCAGCGCCCAGCACCTCTGAGATGCAAGATGAAATTCGCAGAAGGTGGGTGTCTGCGATGTTTATTTGATGAGCTGGGGGACAGAAATGTGTCATTTAGACAAGGTTCAGCTTGTTTTTTACCACCGTGAGAGTAAACTTTGCGTATGCAGAACCTGATTGCACCCTTTTAAAGCAACTACCGTGAAACCCGAAGAAGTTGCTGATTAGCGGCATCGTGCGGCGGCTCTTGGAATTGCCGCGAAAAAGATTACGTCAGTGTTTATTAGCCGGGGGTCCAAGGGGGGCGCGATGCTTGCGCTTTATTTTCTATTTCTGTGTAAACCGACAGTTTACCCGGGGCTTTGAATGGAGACTAAATTCGTTCAGCTGATATAGTAATTAGTCAAGAACTTATTTCTAGGGGGGAATGAGGAACGGTAAACACTGGGGACTGGCAGGGTCGAGAACCAGCCGGTCGTGTGCTGAATATTAACACAAGACTATCAGACTCTACAACATTCTCAAATAACTCCATGTATACACAAAGTTTCAATGATGTAATTTGCTTATAGTTTTAATCTGTAAATGTTGACCATCGGAATCATCCCAAAATAGAGGTTAAATGCAGAATACTTTCTTGAAAACATGCAGAAATACTATCAATTTTTAAATCTTGGCAATAAAAACATGAGCCCCACCTATTCCGGGAATTTGTTTCACTCCCAGTGCTGCAATTTTAGCTAACGATGAGCTTAATGAGCAGTTAAATATTTAATTACCTAACTGTGTGGGTGGTGGTTGTTGGAAGGGTGTTAGACAAACTGAGTGTCGTATGGTGCTGCCCCCTGTAGGATGATGGGGTGACAGCGCTCAGTCATCCTTCTAATAGGAGCATGTGTGGCCAAAGTCCATCCGTCGGTCTGCCCGTCCGTCCCGTCCACTTCCCCAGCCCGTTTGTCGCCGTGCAGGTATGAGCGGGAACGTGCCCTGGTCCAGGAGGAGCTGGCCCGCGCGGCCCGGCGGGAGCAGGAGGCCGGCGGCGAGGAGCAGAGTGCAGCCACGCTGCGGGAACGTGCCCGAGCCCGCGAGGAGGCAGAGAGAGCCCAGCAGCTGGTGAGTGTGTCCCCCGGCTATGCCACACGCGGGCAACCGCATGGCAGGACTGTGCTGTTTGACCAGAGCATTAAAGATCTCCATGTTCCCGTTCCGAGTCCAAGCTATCATGCAGGAATGCCGGATTGGTCTGCATTGGTGATGTGCTTGAATGTATGTTTTGCAGATACGAGCGGCAGAAATGAGATTCCTTTGCAGGCTGTCTGGGCCTTAGAGAGAGGGTGCGGAGCTTGGACATCCGGGAGGGGCCTAAAGTAGAGCCACTGCTCCTCCGCATTGAAAGGGGCCACTTGAAGTTGTTCAGGCATCTATGTAGGATACCTCCTGGATGGCTCCCTGGGGAGGTGCTTCGAGCATGTCCAACCGGGAGGGGGCCCTGGGGCAGACGCAGGGCATGCTGGAGGGATGATATCTCTCAGCTGACCTGGGAACGTCTTGGTATTCCCCGATGGAGCTGGAGCAGGTGGCTGGTGAGAGGGAGGTCTGGGCATCCCAGCTTAGACTGCCGTTAGACTGCAGTTTGACCCCTGCGGGGGCCCTCTCGCGGGCTAAAGGACCTCACAGGTATAGCGAATCCTTGGAAAACATGACCAGTGAGGGCATTCTTTCAGTCCTCACCACTTCAGACTTCACTTTATAAAAATCTGCAAATGCAATCAAAAAAGTAAAAATGCAGAAAGTCTTATATTTAGTTTGGTTCCTTATGGTTAAGGTAAGGTAAAGGTGTAATGGTTAATGTTTAAGGTAAGCACTGGGTAGGGGTTAAGGGTGTCATGATTGGGATTAGGGTTTTTCCCATAGAAATGAATGGATGGTCCTCACAAAGAGAGAAATGCTAACGTGTGTGTGTGTGTGTGTGTGTAATATGTAATGTAGAGTTCAGTAAGACAACACATACAAAGTTCTTTTCAGTAACGTGCAAAGGAAGGCAGATGCGTATAAAATGTTGCCAGTTAAGAACAAAGTTGCCGTGGTGTGTCTGAAATGGCCAGCGGGCCCTAAGCTTGTAGTACTGCTTTTTCCATCTTGTCATCCTGCAGATAACTCAATGTTCCTGGTGGGTAATTGTGTAATGAGTTTTACACTGCAGAGTTATTGTGTGTGTGTGTGTTGTGGGGGGGCTGTTTCTATTACCCACTGAATCAAGATGGATATCCTTGCAGCTGATAAGTCTTCAGATCAATATGTGAAGGACAGCTGTGATATTACGAATTAGCTATATTACCAACAGCTACTCTGATTATCCCCTTTTTTAGTGTTTAAATAACAGGTTGGTTTGTATAATTAATATAAATAGTGAAGATAACCCAGTTAGGGTTTTAAAGTTGACGAAGGCAGCTCTTCGCTTAACATCCTCCATTTGCCACCTACTTTCCCAAAGGACCCACGATTAGACCAGTGCTACTATCCTGGCAATGACATGAGAGAATAAGGGGCCCCCAGTGCCGCTGTGGGTGACATTTACTGGGCCAGTTAGGTACTGCCTGCTCTACTTGAATAGAACAGTCAATAGTCAATGGTGGGAGTGCAGTGATAACCAATCACATTTGCCCTATAAAGGTTAAAAGGGGGGGGGAAGCCTTTTTTCTGTTGCCTGTCTCACACAACAAAGACATGGTGTGCAAGTGTGCACTGCTTACACAGGACAGCACTTACATCTTACTTTGGTAGCACCCTAACATGAGATTTCTTCTGACTGTAAAATAAGTTTGGCCGTAAGTTACATTTTAAGGTAAATTGTGTTCTACTTGCTTTTTCTTGAGTCTGGAGGATTGAGTTTTACTTTAATAATCTGTAGGGTAAACGGAGAACGATTCCTCATATAATTTATGTCTTTTGAACGTATCCCCCTGAAAAAAGGATTTGTATATTCCCAAGTGAAAATTTATGATCAAAGGCGTCTGTCTTTCTCCAGACTTCTCTGGCAGGGAAAAAAAGCGAAACTTTCTTCCACTTTCTTTTAGTCTAGCTGTATTAAATTGTCCTTTTTTTGTACCTGGTAAAGTCAAAAGGTCCCGTCTGGTCTCCAAAATAATATCACGTTAGGAGAAAATACCTGGCGCTCTTTTGAGAATTTCCATCCTCTGAAGACCACTTCAGCCTGAACCGTCCCTCTGTGTGTAGAAGTGAAATGATGACCTGAGCGTGTCCTCGGGATGTAGATACGGGCCTGTGTTTCTACACCGCGCCCCATTTCTGCGGCTGGCTGGAGAGATTCCGCCAGCACCTTATCTGCACGCCGACACGCGTCTGGCCCTTAATAGAAATTTGCAGGAGAGGTGCGTGAACGGCATGTGTTTTGGGGGTGGGAGTGCCGGCGCGGAGCTGTAATTGCAGTTTGACCCCTGCGGGGGCCCTCTCGCTGCAGCTAAGCCGCTTATAATGGCTGTAGAACAAATCAGCGTAGCAGCACCGGTCACACCCTGTCTTCCCGTGGCCGTCCACCAGAATTTGGCTCGTTTTCCTCTAAATGTGCACATGGCGAGAATTTACGGCCAGCTGTAAAGTTCAGAGAGCCGTGGTGTGATTTTCTTTGGGGGGGGGGGGGTTCATTTTTGCGGATTAGTTTCTTATTAGTGGGTTGAAATTGAGCGGCTCGATGGCTTCTGCAGAGTGATCTAGCGATGAAATAAGAATCAGCGACCGGAGGGTGCGGGAGAAAGATTTTGCGAACACCGTTAAGGATGAAGATGGGTTGTATCAGTCCGTCTCTGCAAAGTAGGGGCTGGTTTGCTCAGATCTGTTTTTTTTTTCTTGCCTGTGAGAAACGTCCCTGGAGCATGGGAGTGAGATGCTCACAAAGGCCAAAAGGGGAGGGCGGTTAGTGCAGCTGTGCCTGCGACTGGCCGGCCGTCCGGAGCACCTTTGATGGATCGGGGGCCGGCAGACTCCCCGATGGAATATGCATATGAGCGCCGAGCTGAGCGGGAATTAGCTGTCGGGTGCACAGGTGAGATTCTGGAGCGAGGGGGTCCTGTCAAGAGGCTAGATAAATGTGCTGAGGCTTGCCCCCCTGTCCCAGCGCTGACAGTAACCTATTCTGATCACCCCCCTCCCACCTTCAGTCTGCCCACAGACCTGCAAAACCGTAAAGCGAAACGGGAATAAATTGGTAATATGAGCGATTCCGACAGCCTCGCTACGGCACTCGAATACTAACCCCAAATGGTACACAGTGCCGGTGGGGGGGGGAGATGGAGGTCCTGTCTTGTTGAAGTGGTGACCAGCACATGCCTCCCTCCCAGGGAAGCCGGCTGTGTTAAAAATGGAACTTTAACCTGCATGACGTTGGTCTTGGTGCCGGGCCTGGCAGGTGGGGGGCGATCTCCCGGAACACCGCACAGCTGTAGGGCTTTACTCGGCAGTTACTCCGTTAGAATGATGTGGGGTATCAAGGAAATTTAATAACCCCCCCCCCCCCCGTTGTGATGATGTGTTTTTTGTGTGGCTCATTTTGACTTACAGTATGGACAGTATTTCTGATCAGTACATTTGCTCAGGACTCTTTAACTCTGGACTCTTCTGTTATTAAACATGGAATGTTAAGGCAGAGATTTGCCACTGTGCTTCTGAGCTAATTCTCATTCCAACAAGCCTCCTGATGAACTCTGATACTCTGAAATAAGGGAAGCTCTCTGAGCAGCACTTGGATAGCCTCCTACCACCCCCCCTTTCCAGTCCAGACCAAGGTGACTCGGACTGTGCTCATTTCCCTATCACCAGAGTACCAGAGTAGGTGTAAGCAGCATCCATCTAATAAGATCCAGCTAATAACTGGCAGAGCTGATTATAACCCTCTTGGTTCTTGGGCTCGGACCAACGAAACAGCCAAGGGAGTTTTCTCACACCCAGTGACCCTCTAAGGCAATTATCTGTACACAGGAGCCCACTCAGTTCTGGGGTGGGGGGGTTTCCCATTTAATGAACCAGAATCAACTTACCACATAGGTAATATCAAGACAGGACTTTGGCTCGCCCTGGAACATGATATCGAGACTACATGAATGAGGAACACTGCCACTCAGGAGACCCAAAGCTCCAGTAGACAAAAGTAGACCCAGAAACAAGACTTCTGGCAGAACCGTGCAGAGCAACGGACCTTGTACTGAGCAAACAGTGAGGCTGAGCATCTGGTCCGAGTAGAAGCGGGAGCTCCTCACTTCCAGCTCGGAGTGGGATCGCAAACACCCTCATCAATCCCATAATCCCTAAAGAAGCAGTCCAGGCGTAACGATCCCGCCGCAT
>JAODKN010000108.1:436332-467710 GCA_026774425.1 Petrocephalus zakoni
ACTGTCCCCCTGTTTCATATGGACATGCAGACGGCATCACTAATGACTGTCCCCCTGTTTCATATGGACATGCAGACGGCATCACTAATGACTGTCCCCCTATTTCATATGGACATGCAGACACTGTCAGTAATGACTGTCCCCCTGTTTCATATGGACATGCAGACGGCGTCACTAATGACTGTCCCCCTGTTTCATATGGACATGCAGATGGCGTCACTAATGACTGTCCCCCGTTTCATATGGACATGCAGACGGCGTCACTAATGACTGTCCCCCCGTTTCATATGGACATGCAGACGACTGTCAGTAATGACTATCCCCCGTTTCATATGGACACTCGGATGGCGTCACTAATGACTGTCCCCCCGTTTCACATGGACATGCAGACGGCGTCACTAATGACTGTCCCCCTGTTTCATATGGACATGCAGACGGCGTCACTAATAACTGTCCCCCCGTTTCATATGGACATGTAGCTGGCGTCACTAATGACTGCCCCCCCGTTTCATATGGACATGCAGACGGCGTCACTAATAACTGTCCCCCCGTTTTATATGGACATGCAGATGGCGTCACTAATGACTGTCCCCCCATTTCATATCGACATGCAGACGGCGTCACTAATAACTGTCCCCCTGTTTCATATGGACATGCAGACGGCATCACTAATGACTCTCCCCCCATTTCATATGGACATGCAGACGGCGTCACTAATGACTGTCCCCGTCACGGGGTAATAATGGAGCTCCTCTGCTCTTGGGATGACATCACTTACATGGCACTGGCAATTTTAACATGCCCAAGCCTGGATAACATTTACATGCTGGCTCAGTTTCTGAAGGGTTAATTTGGTTAAAGAAAACAGCGATGGAGAGAATTAGCGGCACGACGTCCAAGGAAGATGTCCAAAGGAGCAGGACGCGAGTAGGCGGATTTACAGCAGCCACCCAGCTGTGAACTCGCTCATAGGGTCACCGAGGGCAGCCGGATCGCTGGCGGGGGGGTTCTGGGAACGAAGCCCCCTCTCAGAACTGAGCTATAATGCCTCTGATCGGTTTCCAGGTCAGTGGATCATTCAGCGGCATTGGAAGCAGGAAGTTCTTTGCCTGAGAGCATCTCAGTCTAAAACAAAGTGCGAGTCATAGCCACCAAGTCTGTAATCTTAACTTGGTTACGCGCTAAGATCTACAAATTTAATTCAATATCAGCACTGTGACTTTGCTGAAATCTTATTCTAAAACTTTTTGTTCCAACTTAGCAAGAAGTATATTGTGGTTTTAAATTATTATACATCAAACATAAATAGACTGTTTAGAACCACATAACTGGGAAAAAGATGTTTGCATAGCTAATGCAAGATATACGGCGGCTAATTAGAATCAGGCTTTTAAAGATGTCATGGCTTAATTTGATGAAACGCATCTTAAATAGTGCACAGCCCCCGCTGTCATTAAAGCCTGTCTTTCTAGACCAGAGTAAGTGCCTTTTTTCCTTAATGAACGATAAACTGATAAAAAAAAGCTGGATAAATACATAGACGGGAGGCAAATTGACGGGTAAATACAGCAGAACTGCATATGTCTGTTTCCTTTTTGTGCCCGGGTAATAACTGTGGCTTACATTTAATTTATTGGTATCTTGTATCTTGTCTTTTTATGCACTTGATGACTTCCAGGCATGAAAAATGAACGAGGGCTAGATTCTGCTGTTTGCTTATATCGTGGCCCATTAGCTGTGGTGTGAAACATGGGTTAAAGGGGACACCAGGACCCTGGCAACTTCAGAGGAGCTTCAGATGTGCATTTATCATGGTGCAACGTCCGCAGTCCGAGGGGTGGCCAGCAGAAAGCCTGCCCCTTTCACTGGCTTTACACGGCATCAGTGCAGGAGGAGGGAGTCATAACTGGCCAACTGTGGGCACTGCAGGCAGATGCACTAGGCTGTACCATGTGAGTCGAGGACCGGGGAGGGGTCGGGAGTGCGGCCAACACCAGACCGGGGCTGATGAGCACGCCTCACCCGCTTGCGCTTGGCAGGCTCCGCCTCCACGGCTCTGGTGCTGGTCAGCTGCCACATGGCCTGGCGTAGGCCGGCCCAGGGACCCTTGGAAAGCAGCAGAAGCCTACAGGACTTAGCAGGCTGTCTGATTGCTCCCCCCCCCACTCCTTAGTGGGACACATGAGGGAAGCTGGGTCGCCTTTCATATCTTCCGGTTACTCCCCCCCCCCCCACCATCACCAGCCTGAGCTGAAACCTCAGCCCCAGGTCCCTGAGAGGGGTGAGATGACATTTCGGAAGTCCAAAAGGTTGCGAGATGCCATCCGGCTTCCAGTGGTCCGACACCCCCGAGCAGCAAAGGAGGCCCCCGTATGGCAGAAGATAAAAACACGTGTCTGGTTTTGTGAGTACGCGCAAGTCTTTGGAAAGGCATCGGCGTGTCGTCCTGCCGAACGGTAACTCTGATAAAACCAGGCAATTAAAAAGCAGGCACAAGAAGACATCCGCAGCGACGTTTCATTAATTTAAAAAGTTTAAGCGGTGTCTCTCTTTGATTAAATGGAAGTTTTTGTCACTGTGCTTTGAGTAGTTTTTATTCTTTTTTTTTGCTTTGTTTGTTTATCAGTTTTTGCACAGAATTCATTAATTTTTCTGGCACTGTTTCAGACGCCTCGCCGACTTCAGGCCCCTGGTACCCCGCGGCCCGCCGCTTCAAGCCCTCTGGTAGCGAGTCGCGTCTCGGCAAAGTCAGGAGGCAGACTCAAGTTATGAGCCCTGTACTGGGTCATTAAAAACCATTAACATTTAAAAAGCAATTATTTTAATTATCCCTTAAGAGACCGCTCAGAATAGAGCATCTCCCTATAAGCCGTGCTTTCACATTTTTCCCCACTTCCTCCTCTTCTTTTTTTTTTTTAAAGAAAAGGGTGAGGGAGGACGATTTAATTTGTCCCCGTAATAGATTAAGGATCACCGTAAATGCAAATGGAAAAGGAGTCCCTGGGCCTGGCCCCGGAGCAGCTCCTGGAAGGGGGCCAAGCGGCATGCGCTGGGAGAAGCGTGCGGCGGGATGGAAGTGGTTCTGTGGGCTTCCGCGCTCAAGTCCACCAGTCGGCCCTCGTCTGCTTCAATTACCTTCTTTCGGTGGGGGGGAGGTGGGGCATAAATTAATAAAAAAATTATTAATGGGACCTCCGCGGTGGGCGGTCGTCGGTCGTGTCGGCCTGGGGCTGGGATACCGCACTCGTGAGCAGAGACTTGAGAGATTTGGGAACAAGGGTTTTTTTTTTTTGTGAGTCCCCCTCCTCCTCAGAGAGGGGGGAACCTGTCTGTTGGGGTGAGGGGGTGGGGGGGTCTCCAAGCTCTGGCGGGTCCTGCCCCATATGGACCCCCCCCCGACTATGTGGGTCTTACCCTTTTCCCATTGAAGAGGGTTGCAGTCTGATAGTGCTCAGAAGAAAAGCGTTTGCTCCGGGTGAGGTTCGAGCTCACTACCAGGGCATGGCTCAGCCTGCTGTATAAGTACCGTGTGCTGGCCGATTGCACCACAGGAGCCCCCCCGGCTGTGCCTGTGCTAGTTCTTATTCTTTTTTTTTTACAGCAAGTGTCCTAACATCAAGCTGGGAAGGTCCAGGGTTTGTGAGGGTGGAGTTGGAAAGGAGACACACCCATGCTGTCTCTGAGCTCTCCATTTCGGTGGGCCCCCTACACGCAGTAGCCACCCTCACAGTGACAAAAAGACGTATTGGAGGAACTTCTCTGGGTGTGAAACTCGCTCCTAGACCCTCCCAGACAGGCCCATCCTGCCTTCTGCGTCCATGCTAACTATCACCGGCTTGTTCTGCCCCCCTGTCTGCCGGGCTTCCTCTCTGTTCCCCTGTGACATGCGAGGCCGTGTGTTTTTCTGACGTGCCGGGCAAGCAGTGGGGACAGCTGCGGCCTCCCGGCCCAGAGCTCATTTCCTTCAGCGTTTCCTCGCAGAGCCGGCACGGCGATTAGCGTCTGGAGACGCGCGTGAGAGGCCCCTGCTCGCAGCTGTTGTTAAACGCCTGTCACCGCCGCCCGTTAATCTCAAGCACGCTCTCCTTTTCCATTAGACGCCGGCCTGGCCGCCACGCTCGCTGGAATTATCGCGCGGCGCCATAAATTGCTTAATCTGGGCCGTGCCACTGCGATCGACGTGAGGGTTGCTCTGAGAGCAGACCCAATCATTTCTCCTCAAGTGTAATTTTCCTGAAGAGCTCCGGGGGTTGTTGTCTGTCAAGCATCGCCAATACCTCCACCTAGCTGTTGTCATTTAAAATTAATTTTTAATCAGATTGACATTTAGTTCTCGGGTCAAAAATTGATGCACACTTCACAAGGTAACTCCCGGAACTTTTTTGTGGATTTTCTAAGTGGGCAATAATTAGACACACATGCAAGTCTGACTAGCTCATGAAGCACATTTTTTCTTCCAGATAATTTTATATTCCTGCTTGTTCTTGTGAGCTTCCAGAGAGAGAGGATCAGCATGCTCCAAAGAGATATGTGGACTATTCATGTTAAAGACACCTGTAGGGGGGTGTCACAAACCAGGTGTCCTTAATGTAACACTGTTTGTCATGAGATAAATGGAGGTCTGATTCATGATCTGCTACTTTATTTAGAATTAATACTCCCTTATTTAAGGGAGTATTAAGTGATTCTATAATAATAGCACAGAGAATCCAGAAAGGGGTAATGGGAAAATCTCAATGTTATCAACTTATTAACTGATAAAGAGTTAATTTTTCTCTTGTTCTGTTCATTTCTTACCCCTGCACACCTCCATCTTCTCCTTGCTGTGATGCAGCACTGAAGGATGCTTCCGCACTGGAGCTAATGCCATCGCTTCCATTATTGCCCCAAACGTTGCATTTGTGTGCATCGAACCACTGATTGTGAGCTGCAGTCTTCTATTCAAAGTTCCTTCCCACCTTCACCATGTTGTGTGTGTGTGTGTGTGTGTGTGTCTGTTTCTCTCCAGAACCTAGAGTACTACCAGATGACGTCTGAGCAGTACCAGGAGGCTGCCACCAAGGCCGAGTCCCACATCAGGTGAGTAGCGAAACCCTTCTGGACCCGCTTTTGACTTCCTGTGCAGGATTTGTAAGAATCGTGTTGCAATCAGTAATACCTGGGATTCCTGCAGGATTATACTCGCTCTGCTCGTAGACACAGGCTCTTTCACATTTATTTTGGTAGGATAATGGTAGAGTGCCCAATAAGGGCGCAGAGGATGCCGGTTGTTACACCCAAGAGGATGGTGCTTAACCTGAAATGCACAAGTAAAACATCCAGGTTTATTCTTTGCTGTGCCTCGTTTTGTTCTGCCAGCCCAGCGTCTTTAAATGTGCTGTGAGGTACTGTATGTGAGTTTGTGCCCTTCTATGGACTGGCATCCCTCCCAGGGCGTCCCCTGCTTCCTGGGATGGGCTCCATCCAACCCAGCTCACGCTACACGCTACCGGATAAGCGCTTACGGAGGAGGGATGGATTGCTTAGCCTTCCCGAGTTTTAAGTATAAAATATCTGTTTGAATAAGAATGTCGCAGGAAGTAGGTTAATGCCTAGGAGAGCCTCAGCGCCAGCCCCCCCCGCCCACGCAGGACTCGGATCCCTAAAGAAAATGCGTGTATTTTTTCATGGGGAGACTCGCAGTGGACGGGCGTGGGAGTTTTCCCCGCCACCGGTGCTCCTGGCTGTGCGCGGTGAGCCCCTCTGACCCTCGGGGTCTCAGATCAGTGTGTTCCTGTCACCAGTCGCATGAGACACAGAGGATGCCCCCCGGGGAGGGCCTGGGCCAGACGAATTACTTATTTTTGTTTTCCTGCATTGTTTTCCTCCCATTGGGATTTATCAGGACACGTCCATGTGACAGGGGGTGGCATCGGGGCCCCGTGGTGCCCCGGCCTCGCCAGAGCCGTGTAATTAATGCAGATTGTGTTAGGCGGCGGCGGGACCGGCACCATGTACGCTCCCCCCATGGCGTGTAATTTCCCCCGCACCCCTGTCCCCCCCTTGCCGGCGCTCTCCCCGAACTTTGTATGCCGGTAAATTAAATTTGACTCAATGGTGCATTCATTTATGGGGTAATAGCTTGCACAGATAGCAATCTCCTCCACCATTTATATATTTTTTCCCCTCCTCCGTGAAATGTAGTTATCTCTGACGAGCTAGCAAGTACCCCCCCAAAAAAAAAAAAATTAAATGAAATTCCCAGAGCCCCGTCCTGTAATGTAATAGTCGTCGAAATGGCGAGCGTTTAATTAATTGATGTATAAGAATAGATTTATTTTAGCCGATCGCGTTCTCTCGGTGCAGCTGGCAAAATTGTCCATTGTTGACTTTGCAGTTTTCACTTGTAACACGGGAAAGGTAATGGATCCACACATGGCAGCTTAATGGGCTTTACACCAGCCGGTTTAGCAGCTGAATAATTGATTGTTGTAAGGTGATGGGGGGGGGGCTTCAGCCCCCCACTCACGCATTTCCTTTTAATATTCGTATAAGCATCGTAAATAAAATCAAGGTATTGTAATGTACCTCTATGAGTTTTTGAGGCTAACCTGAAATCCCTTTTATCGATTTTGTATGATCTGGCCTCTTCACCTTCTGATTGGTGGATTCAGTCTCTGCCCCAGACAGTTGTTAGATGAACCTTCTTCTTGGTTCCAGGCCAAGGGAGCGTGTCATGGGAAATAGATAGCAGTGTATCTACCAATATCTGGTTAATAAGAGCAAACTATTGCGCTCACCTTTTTGAACTCTGCCTGCTTTTTGGAACTTTGTTCATAACTAAGGGGAGAAATACTAATATTTATGTTTATATTTTGTTTGTTTGGTAGTTCTTTAGAACCGTGTGGGGGGGATTGGAAGGGAAATTCCCCGACTGTGCTTTCCAGATACACTTTCAGTTTTCATCCCGTAGTTCTGTATGTGAGTCAGAGACGACGTCCTGGTTCAGGTTCGCTGGGAGATGGGAGAGAGCAACAACGTGGGTCCCCAAGGACTGGCTAGAGAAACACTGGTTCACTCTCCGCTCGTGAGACTGAGCTCACAAGGAAATGCACATACCAACCTGCCATGACTTACTTGTCCCGAGCCGCCTTCATCTCTAGAGCCACCCAGCGGACCCTTTTAGCCCCAAAAGGTCCCGCCAGCGTCGGCCGGCTGTCTCCCGTAGGCCCGAGGCTCTGCGCTTAGCGCTGAGGGATCCTGCAGTCCCCGCCTGGCAGCTGTACCTCCTGGCGCTTCACATTTACTGCTTCAGTGAAAGAGAGATTTTCTACCTGGATTTACTTGATTTATTTTTCAGGTATATGGAATGCCCCCCTGCCACCCCGTCGCATTTCTGTCGCATTACAGCGCGCGCAGTTCTGCGGCGGCTGTTGCTCGCCGAGTAAGTGCTCGGTTTATTGACACGGTAGAAGCCGCGGCCTCCTGCAGCTCGGTGAGCCTCGCTGCCTCCTTCCTACGTAGGCTGGGTGACAGCTCCGAGTGTTCCACACTGTCACCGCGGCGACGGGGAGCCGGAACCCGGGGCCCGGCTTCCCGAGCACCCCGCTGGCCATCCTCACCTCTCTTAGCGCTGCGAGTGCGCCGTTCCTTACTTGTCGCGCATCGCCCGTTGCTTACTCGTACATTCGTTCCCGCGGACAGAAATGGGCTGAAATTGCTTTGGAGCCACGAACCGTTTTCCTTGCTAAGGAACTTTCCGCCCCTTCTGACACAGCGAGCATACAGAGGGGGCTTTCTGTAATATAACTTTTTTTTTTGTTTCAGTTTTCATTGAATGAAAACAATGGATGAGGTATCGGTTGACACTATGCCGAGATTTGTTATGATAAATTGCCTAGTGCCAGAACATATTTTCACTTCGGTCCCTGCTGAGTTTCCCTGATTCTCTGCCTGTCCACAGCGAGGGGCTGGGCACTAACATTTAGGATTGAGCATTCAGGCAAGACCCCTTGTTATCGTATTCCCGCGAGGTCAGATCTGAGGCAGGCGGATTGCCTCCCTCCCGGGGGAGACGGATATTAGATCAGTGCACTAATTATGTGTCCATGTCTAATAGTAATCTGGTTCTTTTAATCAGGCCATTCAGAGATCCTAAGATAAGTCTAATGGAAAAAATGTGCAAAAAATCTTTATTTGCAATAAAAAAAATGTAGAACATTCATTTAAAAATAAAAAAAAAATTATTGATGGTAGCTTTCATAAGTGATGGTATGGAACTGGCTGAACTGGACAACTTCTGCACATCTACCTTCCGTGTTGCTTGTATACAGGAGCTTAATATATTCCCAAGAGTGGCCCGGCCACCTACTCGGGAGCTAAGATGTTGTACAGGACCAGAATGGGCAGAGATCCTTACTGCATTGATATCAATGGGACCAAGGGCTTAAACAGTCGGGTAATTCCCCAACAGCCAGACACTCTAGTCCACTAAACGGCATGAGATCAAGGCCGTAAACTGCGTTTCCAGATCCTGGATATGAGCTGCATCTTAATTGCATATGAATGCGCGCGTATCAAGGTGATAAAGGTATTTAAAAATGGCCACTAACATTTCGCAGCACTGACCCTTTTTCATTTCTAACGGCTGCAGATAAGTGCTTGTAAGGTTTCACTTGGGTAATTTGTATTAGCAGACTTCTGAGTTGAAATAATGTTGCTCCAACACTTTTTTTTTTTTTTTTTGGCCCCAAACACATTGGCAGAGACTTTAGTGTACGGTGCCAGACGGCCTTTCTTGGCCAGCGTTGGCTCAGATTTCATTTCGGGCCCCTCCCCATCCCACCTCCTCGGGTCAGAGCTGCGGCCCTTCAGACTGGACACCCCTGCCTCCCCGAAGGGTGACTCAGCGTCTCCTCCCGCCACAGTGGACACAGCGACCCCCCCCCCCCCCCATTAAGGGGCAAGCGTCCAGCTGCCGTCACTACCAGGGGGAATATCGTTAGTCTTTTTAACATTTAGCGACCGAGCCGTGACCCAGCGCTGGATGCAGCACTGGTTGCAGCCATTCCTACTAATATCAAAAACATATGATCTTTGAGGTTAAAAAAACATGCAAAAGGCAAGCATGGCCGCTCACGCGGGATCGATCCCCGTCGCTGCATCTGCGTGCCTACAGGCTTCTCCCCTTCTTTCTGAGCTTTCCGCCTCGTATCCCGATTTGCTTGAACTGATGTCTTTAAATTGCCCATAGAGTGCATTTGTGAGTCTGCGCCATGCAGTGGACTGCCACCCTACCTCCAGTGTCCCATTGCTTGCACCCACTCAATTCTGGGATAGACTCCAAATTCACTGTGACCCTGTAAAGCGTAATTAGCGTAGACGTCTAAGCTAATAACATTTTTTTTTTTTTTGAGGGTGATAATGAAAGGAGGTTTAAAATATTTCTATTCCAATATTGTTAACTCTTGTTAATCTCTTCCATCTCTCGTAGTGTTTATATTAGCAAAGGATAGGAATACCCGTGGGAACAAAATACATTCTCGGTCTCTTAATTAGAACCTTATACCAGATAATCTAAAATTGCCCAGTATTATCTAAGTATAAAAATGAATTAGGCTCTTAAATGCCTTGGGTAGTTCTCTGAAAATTGTTTGTAAATTTAATTTTTGTTCTTAATCGCTTCCATGCGCTGGTTAAGTGGCTTAGAGCTTAACCCCGTTTAAAGGCGTTGGGGAGACCGTGACGACGTGAAGGAGCAGGGAAGCTTATGCCGGGCGGTCCTTCGAGATCAGGGCCAGGCAGCACGGCTCAGGCCAGAGGCACACCGCCACACTCAGCCGCACTCTGCCGTGTGGAGGTGTGAGAAGAGCACAGAGAACAGCTCCTCCACTCTTGAGAAGATGCAGAAATGATGCTCTTAAGCTCCTCAGAAAAATGTCGCTTAAGTCACTCCTGTTCAAAGGCTGATGAGACACTTTTTCTTTCATTTTTATCTCAGCCCAAATTCACCTTCTCTCTCGAGTGAATTTCACCTGAAAGTGAGGGTAAAAGGACCTTCGATGAAAGCATGAGGCGCTCCGGTCCCCGACTAGGCCGAACGCACAGTTGACCCATTCAGAATCCAGCCATGATTGGTTCTTGGCTCAGTGGATTACTTCCATGGCGTCTCCAGGCCCAGCCTCCTCTGCTCCATGGGAAGTAATCAGAAGTTGACCTTTGCTGTGACCTTGAGCTTACCCGGGTTTCTGCATGCCTTCGCTCTTTTTTCTCAGCAATGTTTTCCGCCCTCTTTAAATCCCCCTGCTTTGGAAGTCGCGTCACACAAGATGTCTCATTGTAGTTAATCTTAATCTATTGACCCTTACTAATCCCAGTTAATTCGGTCTTTGGCTTTTCTGAGGCTTAGCCACCCCAAGCCCGTTTCAGCCACAAGCACCTTGTTGATGTGGACACTCCTTACACAGTGGCACAGAGCAGAAAGAACTTCCAACATCTACATCATTTCTTCATAGGCTAAAGATACGCCTGCGGCCTGGTGCCCCCCCTTCACCTGCATCAACCATGACTGTGAAGAACCTCCTGTTAATTTTAACGTTGTGTCGTGCTACGCTGCACCTCAGCGGCGTGCGGTGTGTGCCGCTGCTGCCGCTTACCCTTAAGGGCGACTCAAAGCATATTTACGTGTTTGAATTTGTTCTAGTGATGGGGAGGATAAAAAATGAAACTTCGAAAAGCCACTTTCGGCGGGATTACCGTCGGCCATCTGTCACCGGTTCCGCCTGACAGAAACCAATGAAGGGACCAGCAGGAAATGGATCAAATCAGCCGCTGACTGACAGAACGCCGCCCGCCGTGCCTTCCGAAGCCTCATTGGTCCCGTGACTAATCCACAGCCCCCAGCACGCGTGAGGCGCCGTCGCGTGCCGCAGTGAGATGCGCAGACCAGCGTCTCTCGTTACAGCGTTGCTGGAGAACCGCGGGGGAATGAAGCCGGCTGTTATTCCATCCCATTCCGGGTCTGGCGCTCTGCAGAGGTAGCGGATGTGCTGACAGACCCCTGCCACCAGCTACACCCCCCCTGCCCCCGACCTCAGGATGTGAGATTAGTCCCTGCATATGGCTGCCCCAGCTCACCCCCGACAGGGAGGGACGCCCTCCCGCGACTGTGGCTAGATCTGTCCCCTTAAACTGCGATGATAAAAGCCGACACCCAGTGTTCGGGAACGCTGCATCGGACGGGCGAGGATCTTGCCGAAGGCAGACAACAGGTACAATGGAACAGTCTCCACCGCCACGGGCGGAATGGACGTCCTCAGCCGTGAAATTCGTTCGAGCACTTAGCGTGCTGTGAGGCTTCCTGTCAGGATGGAGGGTGTGTGTTTAAGCTTGGAGAAATGTCTTTAAACAGTCTGTAAGGAATGATGTAATGGGGTAGAGTGTAGGGGAAGGTGTGAGAGTAAAGGCTCTACTTGCCTGGTATGCTGGCCATAAGCTCAGGACTGCTAGGTAACATGGACATGATGCCGGTCCTGCTCCCATCCGCACTTTGGGCTGTGGACCTCCTTTATCCTCCCTCTCTCCTTCCTTCTCTCTATCCTCAGTCTCCTTTCCTTTCTCTCATCTCCCAGAGGTGGCCAATGTCTCTGCCCATTCGGCGGTTCTCATGACAAGGCTGCATTGCAAATTGCAATTGAGCCCCCCCCCAGTATAGGCATTGTCTCGGATGGTTTCTGAGATGTTTTGGAAGTGCGCCTCGACCTCCGATTTTGGGCGGGGGGGAGTGCGGTGCAGCCAGGGCACAGTATGAGAGGATTGGAGGGAGTGAGTGGCACAAGTGCACACCTCCTCCCGTCAGCGAACGTCAACCTAGGTGCCCGCGCTCAAGTTCGACCCCCGGCGATGGACCCCCCCCAACCCCCCCTTCCGTACCTCACCACAAACCGCAGCTGACAACAGGAGCCAATTAGGGAGCCTGCCGTTTTGTTTTTTCGCTCCCCAAACAAAAGCATTCATTATAAGAGACACCGACTGTCCGGGACATGTGAAGCCCACATCCATCACCGGCGGAGCAGAAGGCTGGGCTTGCCTTTCCGCGGTAGCGGCGCCTGCCACTCCTCCCGGCGCGGGAGGCAGGTGCCGGCTGGGCCTGCCGTAATAACTCTTGCGGGGAGCATTAGCTGACGCTCTGAACCGTGCGATAAGTTATCCAGAGTTTTCCTGTAGGCTTAACTTTTCTCCCCCCCCCGTGTAGTGCATCGCAGCTGAGTGTTCCTCCGGTTGCTCTCCCATGGCCCCTCGTAGTGCATGTCAGCATGTCCGGTGCAGTAGCGGCCCGCCGGACTCGCCCGCACTCCTGTCAGTCTCGCGTCCTTTTCAATAATTGGGCTTCGGTGAGCAGCTGCTTGAACTTGTCTCAACTTTTCTGAAGAGTTTCGGTTTGGGGCGTTTGCTCTCATGCGAGACCCCAGAAAGATAAAGGTGTTTCTTTGTTTCGTAGTCTTCAAAATAATAACGTGCTTCAACGTTTAATTACGTTAAATTGTTTAATGGTGCAAATTATGCGGTTTCTGAACAATTAATACATTGAATGATTTGTTAATCCTAAGTCCTTTTAATGCTTATTTTCCCAAGTGAATGTCATTTTTATTCCTAAAACATCTATCCTCTTATGCATTTACATCTTAGGTAGTAGCTTCAGAGTCTGGGTCATGATGGGAGAGATGTTCATAACGCATGAGTGACAAACCGATGCACTGGCAAATCTTAGGGTTAAAAGGGGAGGGGGGGTTGTGCTTTTAAAGAACAGCTAAAAGCACAGTGGAAGGAGGTGGGAGCTTCGCACAACAGGACAGCGTTAGGCTGTCAAAGCTTTTGGTGTCGTTATATAGTGCCGACGAGCCTGTGACATCTCACCTGTCTGTTACTTATTTCTCTGAAGAATTTAAAGACTTTGAAGCACCAATTATCAACCTTGGTCTTTTTAACACGGTGATTGTGTGACACGTATGTTTCACGTACACAAAACGAAAGCTGAAAGGAGACGTTTTCTCTCCGGTGCAGTTTCATAAACCATAGGTCTGGTTGGTTCTAAATTTACAGTAAATCATCATTTGACACCTTAATTCGGGAAGAAATCAGTGGTGAATTTGAATTGCGTGGCTGCATAACCTCAGTTTTTAGATGTAGATTAGGTTCAACTTAACATTGTACATGTACTACCAAATGCAGAAAGTGCAAATAGTGGAGCAATGCGCAAATGGTACACTACAGTGCATTAGACAGTAGGTGCAAATGGTACACTACAGTGCATTAGACAGTAGGTGCAAATAGTACATTACAGTGCATTAATATGTGCAAATGGTACATTACAGTGCATTAATATGTGCAAATGGTACATTACAGTGCAGTAAGGAGCAACAGTTGAGCACACAAATGAGAATGTATAAGGAATTGAATTTACAGGTTAGAAGAGATTATATACAAGGGAGACTATATAGCTATGAATACTGATCAGTTTGTGTACATGTATGAGATGCATGATGTATGAATACGTACATATGTGAAATATTTTATGTACAGAATAGATACATGTATACAGGTGAATTATAAAGTGCAAAAGTTATTGATATTTAGAAAAGACATTTATTGAGTTATAATGGTTTAGAGTTCAGAATGGAGATGGAATGTTGTGGAAGAAACCGTTGCTGCGCCTCCTGGTGCCGGACCGAAGGCTCCTGTAGCGGGTGCAGCGTGCCCAGTCAGTCTTCGGCGATGCTGCCAGCCCGTCGAATTGTGGCAATCAAGCTGCAATCTCTATGCTGACATTTCTGCTTTTACACCGTGCTACCTGCCCGGCCGCGGATTGGCAGCCCACCTGGATTCGCGCTTAGCGTGTAAATGTGATTTATTATTATTTTATTAATTTTCCCTTTGCGTTTCCCGTCTTGTAACTGGCGAACCGAGCCTTGCTCAGCTTCCTGGATCCGCTGAACAGATGCGAAGGCGGCGCGTCGGCCAGCTTAAAGAGAGCTAAATAAATCCAACTTCCTTTGTCTTAAAATTATGCATTTATTCATTTCTTTACCGTTTTCTTTTATCTCCTATTAAAAGTAGCGCGCACATCTGCGTTAATCTCTGTGGCATCGCGCTGTTATATTTACTTGCCGAAGCATACCAGAAACCGGCATTAGAGCGACAGTTTAAAAAAAATATTTTTTTTTCTTCCACAAAGTTAATTTGTAAGGGGGCTCAGCTAATGTTTTTAATAAGACCTCACCTCCAATTTGGCTCAAAGAAGCGCAGTGCAGCGCCAGCCAATTTTCTGCTTCACACTCCTTTATTAAAGCGCCTTTCCTATCGCGCGCCTCGTCCTCTCATCTGCCTTAAATGAAAAGCGAGTTTCTCATCTGGCTGCGTGAAGAATGCGCCCACTTTATTCATTTACTGCCGGGTTAATTAAACGCAATAGGCTTCCTCATTTGATCAAAAAATGTGTTGATCTAAGTGCGTCTGCCTTCCCTTTTTCATACCATTCGCTTTAGCGAGATAACAAAAAGAAACGAAACGATACAAGACTTTATTGAAAAGGCCGGAAGTCTTGAATCGGTTTAATTAAAGCGGCCGCTGCTACAAGCAATAAAAAAATGAAACTGTTGCATTTAATTAGTTCACGTTCAATTAATTTGGATAGAGAACGATATTGAGGGCGAAGGTGTGAGGTCACCGGGGTGCCTGCGTGGTGGGGGGTGTGGGCAGCCGTGCCATATTCGGGTATGTGTTGGTGAGTCTGGGTAATGCTGCACCACAAACATTGCAGACCCTGCGGGAAAAAAAGTTTGTTTATTTAGTAGATACTATTTTAGCCAAATCGATACACTTTGAGAACACAGGGGCAGCATGTCCCTGGAGCCATTGGGGGTTTATAGCCTCGCTCATGGGCGCGACGGTGAAATCATGCTGCCAACAGTGGGATCTGAACCAGTGACCTGATCAGAGGCACAGCATCCTGACCTGCTGAGCCACACTCTTCCACACACATTTCAGCCTGTGTTGAGCACACCATGTATCCAGGAGCTCCAGAGGAGGTGTTCAGTCTAGGACTGGAACAGAGAGAGGTGCGTGTGCTTTATCTCAGGGAATTTACTGTTTGCATGGGGCAGAAAAATTAATACAAAGTAGCTGTCAGGGGCATGAGTTCACACTGGTGCTTAGACACCTTCGTTAAATAGCAGCGCAGGCACATTGAGCGCGGTGCCTTATGTGGCGTCTTTGAGTGTCTTTGGAGCCACCCAGAGCAGGCTGGAGTGCCCGATACGTCCACGTGACGGCGTAACGGCCCACGGTTGACGCCCCTGCCGGAAGGTTTCCAAGGTTACGTTCAGTCTGTGCTCTGGGTTATTTATCATCATCCATCACCGTCTGCCTGCTGTATTAATGAATATTTTCTCTTCTGTTAGTGCAGTTTGGCGCATCTGGCTGCCTCCACGTTCCCACGTAATTCCGCTGGGGGCCTGGGGAGGGCGCTTGACCAGGCGAAACATGCATAATCGCTCGGTTTACAGGGGTCGAGGGCCAGGAATTATGGGTCGGGTTCAGGTGGTTCTTCTGGCCTTCTGCCACAGTGCTGCTGTGAAGGTGGATGTCTTTCCTATTTAGGTGTGTAATGTAGCATAAATTACAAAGTGGGGGGGTTGTAGGCTAAAAGTGTCACTTGCTAATGATAACCCGCTTGGCAACAGAGGCATCTGACAAGTGACCTGGTGATGGGGCTGTTTGGTATCTGGCAAGTTGAAGGCGACGTTCATAATTTTCATGGGACAAATGGCGGTAATTAACACTGTAATAAATATCTGACCAGAAATGGGCCCTTATGTCACAGCTGTGAGACTTGGCATTGGGATAGCAGAGATCTGAAAATTCTTCCACGAAGCCTTTGACCCGTGAGTTTTTCCTCATTAGCTTAAGTGCCATCTTGCATGAGTATGTGACTCAAGAAAGAACAGGTGGGAGTGACTTGGGTGAGAGGTGGGGCTGGAGTGCGGTGGTGCAGCATCATCACCATAGGTTTAGGCAATGTGCTGTTTAAAAGTGAAGACACCTACTGGACGCCTATTGAGTTAACAGGTTAAAAGACTTTGCCTCAAGACCTGCAGTGGGTGGGGCTTATTGTGCTGTCAATCATGGTTTAACCCAATGAGAGCACAGTATCCGAGTCATTCTGAAGTAACATAACTCCATTCTCACGCTTGAAGTGTTGCTCTTGTACTTGGCTCTTTGACCGGGGGGAAGGGGTGCAGTGTGCTCTGGCTACTACGTGCTGGCCCCCTTGGGCTATCCTCAAGGCACGCGAGCGAGCAGCCAGCTGTCTGCTTTTGGACATGCATGTGGTGACTCCTGCTGTCGTGCATGGAACTGAAAAACTGATGGGAAAGCAGCTGACACTGATGCTCCCAGGCATGTTCTGGGCACACGAGTTTATGAGATATCTGAAGGACACTGTGCTAAAAACACCGGGCCAAATGTAACGATTTTGTTTTAAAGCTACACTTCAAATTATTTGACAGAGAGAATTATCCAGTACTAGTTTAGTGGCAAATTACAGATAACAATGGTGCAAAATATTTAGGCACTATTTTTAAGCACCTATTTAGGCACCTGTCTTACCTACTTTCTGTGTAAGAAGTGAAATTTTGTAATGTCTGCATTTTCTCTTGTGTGCACTTGTCTTTCATGTCTGCACATTGAGCCTAGAGAAACAATTTCGTTCGGCTATGCATCCGTTGTTGTACTGTTGTATGGTATGAATGACGATAATGTTCACTTACTTACTTACTTACCTACATATTTGGCACCATTCTGTTATCTATAATTTACCATTAAACTAGTGCTGGTATCAAAACTAAACATTCTTGACCACCACACCCTCTGCTGGTCATGACTGGCCCTGCTTGCAGGACTGGGTAACGTCTGAATGTGTAATTGTACATGAAGGTTGTACGGTCTGCTCTTGTGGTGAATCACGGAAAAGATTTACAGAGTGGGACTTTCGCAAAAGACTGTGAAATGAACTGGCAGCAGTGAGTCATATGGTCGGCTTTTTTTTTTTTTCTTTTGGATGGTCACTGGTAATTTAATACCATTTCTGGGGGGGGGGGCTCACAGAGCCCAAGCTGCACACACAGATGCTTTATCGCTAGTAACGACCCCCCCCGGCACATGCAGATGCTTTATCACTAGTGCACCCCCCCCCCCCAAAGAAGCAGTAAATGGCGCTCTCCATGGTACAGAGGTGTGTGCTGACCTGCAACCGGCCCGTCTGTACCCCCTCCTCAGGCCCAGGAGCACCGCACCAGTCTGCAGCGGCCTGCAGGCCCAGATCCTGGACTGTTATCGGGGTAACAGAGAGAGAACGCTGAGCTGTTCCGGCCTGGCCAAGGAGTACATGCTGTGCGTCAACGCTGCCAAGAAGGTAAGGGCTCCCACCAGGGGCGTTGATTTGGGTATGGCCAGAGGGAACCTTTTCTGGGAATACTGTGTGCGTTTAGGGGCAGGGGGTTTGGGACCCCCACACTTCCCATTTTTGGCATCAGCTGAGCAACGTGAGTCTGCAGTGATGTTTGTCTTTCCAATTCTCTGCCGATCTGAGGTTTTACCAGCAGTAAAAAACCTAAATATTTGGCACTGTTCTAGTTTAGTTTATCTCTTTGCCCATCATAATTAAGCAGCAGCAGTGATTGGCTGCTGGCTTTGACCGCATGCCGCTGCGAAATGGTGAAATTCCCAGGGAGGCATTCTGTTTGTCCTGCACTTACTCTCCATCGAGGAATTGCTTATCGTTTTCCGGAAGTGTGCTGTGTGCAAAGATGGGCTGTAGCCATGTATATGTTATGTTTAAAAAATGCCCACTCGCTTAAACAATAACATTTAAAATGGCTCTTATGATTTGCTTCAGTTATTCTGGGATTGCTTCACTGCGCCCGAAGTACCTGGCTTGTAATGAAAAGCACCACTGGTGGGGGTCTTCATGTTAAAAAACACAATGCAAATAAAAAAAAAAAGCAAATTTAATTTAGAAATAAGGAATGCGTTAGACTTGATGTTGCGGAGTGCCGGATGGAGGCGAGCCAGCAGGAGCTTTTATTAAGGACAGAGGGCCAGCCCCCACCCTCCCATAAACCGGACCCAGCCAGAACTGAAAAGGGGAACAGGAGCCCTCAGCCCCAACTCGCCCCGCCGTGTCCTCTCTGGATAAAGAGCTGACTCAGAGCCAGCCGATCCATCTCTGTCTCATCTCTGGCTTTCGAGTCCATTAAAGGTATCGTCTCGTTCTTTTCCGTGTCAATAGCGGCCAGCGAGTCCCGAATGCCGGTCCCGCGGCACTCTGCAAAGCTGCTGCCCGCTCCAAAACCCATAATACCTGCTAAGTTAGAGAAATTAACACAGTGTCACCTGGAAGGCACAGACGCTTTAACAAGGTCCTAAGAAGAGCGTCAGGTGTGAAGCCTACATCTGGGTGCCTGCTGGCGTGACAGAGGCGTGACGAAGCTGTGCGCGTGGATTCGGAAATCCCTGGTGTTTAATAATACTCTGAATAATAATAATTAATAATGATGAAAAGCATTTTCATCCGGAGGAGGTTGTGCTGTGCACGGCAGTCGGCGACTCAAGCCGCGTCGCTCTTTCACTGACGCTCCCCAGATCACCGCGGTAATAATAACGATAAAAATACAGCCGCAAAGATAACTCTCTGGAGGAGTCTTCTGGGTATGCAGCCTAAAGTAAACGTGTCTATGAAGTTATTTGAGTTGCTTGAGTGGATGGAGGCCCGATTTGCACAGAAATGTCTAGAGGAAAGCTGACAAATGGGCTGTCCGCCTTTGGCGGGATGCGGGAGTGACTGAACGCGTGTTATTTGGTGTGTGTGGCTGTGTTTATAACCCTAGAGAATATGTTCAAGACTGACACATTCGCTGTGCTATAATGCTGTTATTCTTTGTCATTGTTATTATCTCTGTTATAAAGCAACAATAAGCAAAAAAGCTGCCGCAGGTGTGGCAGGGTATTATAAATGGACTTTGGTCTATAATGTAGCATCTAGTCAGGCGTGCCTTGGCCAGCCTTGCTGTGCAAACTCCACCAGGCTGCAAATACCGGGCAAGGCTGCTGTGTCTGAGCTTCAGCGTGCTTCTGGCCTGCAGTCTTGCTGGATCCACGCCTCTTATCTGCAGTAGCTTTGATGGGAGCCATCATCTCTCCACGCTGTGCAGTGCACAGTGAGCTAAGAGGGTCACGTTCTCGGCCGTACAGTAAATCAGAACCGAGGGAAGCGCCCTGACTCCTGATGAGCGGCGTTTACCAAGGTGGAGGCGGGGTCTCCTGGTGCCCTGCCTCTTTTTCAGCTGTGACTGTTGGGTGACCTTTCCGTGGATTCGGAGAAGGGGCGTGTCCTTTATCTGAAAAGGCGAGCTTCCAGACCGGCCCGTTCAGAGTGTCTGTGAAAGGTCACGGGGGCGGGAACAGTTTCTCCTCCCGGGGTGCTTCATTGTCCTCGCCGTCAGGTGGCTGACATTTTCCGCAGTCCCGCCAGGCCCCTTTGTTCCGCCCAGTTCCTCCCTTCATCTTGCAGCTGGTCAGGTGACCCTGCCGTTCACGTTGCTGACCTTCCTGTCAGTGAGGTCACGCCCCTCTCATTGTCATGCACATGAGGCTCGATTATCGTCCAGCCCGTCCCTGTCACTCTCCCGCTGGACGCCCAGCCCTGAGCTCCTCCAGCTAGATCCCGTCACGTCCTAGTCCTCCTGACAGCCGCATCTTTAACTGCTCCGCCACCTGCTGTTGGAATGCTCCACTTTCTGCTTCGGAATAACGGAGTGATGTTGTATATGCTGACATGGTACAGACCGCCTAGGCAGTTTCAGTGCAGGTGATGAAAGTCTGAGCAATGTTGTGCGTGTGTGCGTGCGCGTAGGTGAGGCTGTCTGAAAAGTACAACCACACACTTCTTTTATTATTTCAGCCGTGATATTATTATTTGCTTTCTGAGTGCTATTCTCTTATTGATAAGACTCTTATTAAGGTTAGATGTCACTCTTGATCCCTGATCATGATGAAATGATGTAGCTTGTTTTAAAAAAGCATTTGTTACCGGTAAATCTACATTCCATAAAGAATATTTGTACAGGATAATTAAATCCTTTTCCTTACTTGTTTATAACAATTCATCTTCCTCTGCAATTCTTCGGTTGCAGCCATGCAGGAGTCTTTCAGAGCTTTTTAATGCGGAATGGACACTCCGCGCCTCTGCGTGTAACGGAGGATGATGCACTGTGTCGCCGCTGTAATTTAATGGGATTTGAAGCCTCTCCCTGTGTCGCCTCGTGCTCTGGCTCGCTGCTATATTTGCATTCCGGCTGCTTGGCGTGAGATTAACCGTGCTGCGGTCTCTCAGCACGCTCGCAGATTGCCGCGCTCGGCGTCACCAAATCGCCATGCCAGGCTCCCCGCAGGGGCCTGACAAATTCGCTGCAGCCCTCGGTCCCTTTCACATGGGAGGTAAAAGGGGACGAGCTGCATTTTTGGACAATGGTGCGACGGAGCCTGGATGCTTTTGGTTTTTGCGGCTGAGGTGGAGACGCTATTTGTGAGGCCGCTGAACGTGGTGCATTCGGTACCACGTCAACAACTCACCTGCCAGCCTGCCTTTTTCCATCTGCGACACCCTACGACCATCGCTGTTCCAGAACAATCACAAAGCGGTCGAGAGGTGTAATGGTGTGGACGTAACCCTGGCCCTCGCGGTGGGCTGCCGCTTGGGCGCATTGTTGGAGGGTGTTTGCAGTTGGAGGTGATTTCAAGGTTCGTGCTGCGGCTGTTAAGCGTCACATTCCTCCCCTTGCAGTAGTTCAAACTCATTAATATGGCTGGAATTTTCCCTTTTAGTCTTTTGAATCTCTTTACTAAAATGCAGTAGGCGCAGTAGATGTAGTAGTATAAAAAAAAAAAATCTGTTTTCCACTGCGGGACCTTTAACCCCTAGATTTCTGGAGTGTCGTCATGGTGACAAGGTGGTTCTAGAGACGTTGAGAGACAGCCAACAGATGGGAGAACCATGCCTCAGACCAGCCTGGGGGGATTGGGCCACCAAGCGAGTACATGCATCCCAGGGAAGAAGGGCGCACGCGTAGCGAATCGCGAAAGCGGTAGTGTCCTCGCTGCCTCGGAAATGCAATATGCCAGTACCGATGGTGTTCCGGGGACCTGTCCAGGTGCATGTCAAGGGGTTGGGCCTGTCCTGAAGTTCTCCAAGCCCACACCCCGCTTGGCGTTTGGGTCCCGTACTGTTTGCAGTTCCGAGCTCCCAAGCATCTCAGAAGAACTGCATTTCACATTTTGTCAGAAGCAGTCAGAAGAACAGAAGAGGTCACTCCAGGTTCCTGGGAGCAGATGCGGCTGTAACCTTATGCTACATGGTAATAACAATCAGTATTTTTATTAACAGGGTACTTAGTCATGCACATTTTGCTCTAGCTCAACAATGAGTTAGTTTTCGCACGCTTATGCCCCTAGTGGATTGATAAATATATCACGATTTAAGTTTATGAACCTCGAAATTCGAAAGGCCAGGAATCTCAGTGGCACTCACAAATTAGAAGGAAACAAAAGATCATTTTAGAAATGTTTGTTATGCTGTATTTCGAAGTGCATTTTCCCAGCTATGCCCGAATCGTGAGAGACTGAACATAATCCATGCTCTAAATCTGCTTGGAAATATGGAATTTATGATCTCATGGTTGTCCATGGATTCTTTAGGGTATTACTTAGTGTAACTTTTGGTAGGGAAGGTTTAGAAAAGATCTTATTCTCCTGTCCCTTGTTCTGATATGATTCCTAAGCTGTGTACCTTACCTGCCCTTGTGGATGGGGCGAGGACTCACTAGAAGCACTCATTGAGCACAAATCTGCCTTTGGTGCCGACATTTTCCGCACCCATTTATGCATCCCACCAGTCATTCATGGTGGGGGGGGTCCATGTTGGGGAAGGGCCACGTAGATATGAGGGTCACGGTTTCTGTAAGCGATTTGATGCGTCTGTCACGGTTGGTGGTGTAAAATGCTCCAGAAGAGGTGAGTAGACGGAAAAGCCCTCAGGGGGTGGGGGGAGCTGATTTCTGACTTCAGAACGATTTAGCCAATCACAGTGATGGAAAGTCTCTGAGATGCTTGGTATTCTAGTCTAGCCTGGAGGTGCCTAAACCTTTTTCTCTGGTTTTCTTTTTTTAGTTGCTTATCTAAGTAATTTGCTGAAGGGTCCTACAGCAGAGCCTCTCCTGGGACTCAAGCTGACAGCCTTTGAGCACATCTCCTTAACCAACGCTCCCCCTACTGCCCCAATAATGAAAGCTTCTCCTAATCTTCTTAGCCTATGCACTACCACCACACAAACGTTCCGATAGAATGCTGACTTGGTTTGCTTAGTTGAAGCAGTGTGGTTAATCCTGTTTGGGAGGTGAGGCTTGTTCTTCTGAAGCACGTTATTCAGTTCGATTTGGCACACAAAGCGGGCCAGTCCTTAGCTGTGTCCCTGTATTTCCTGGTTTCCATCAATGGATTGGTGCCGTCATACTGCCGAGTTTTCCGCATGTGAAGCAGCGTAGTTCCTGTTCAGTCACACTTGGTCAATACCGCACAAACGTCTCTTTTATTTGTCCGCTTGTCGGTTGGATCGTTGCTACCCCATGTGGTACTGAACCACGTGTCTCGATGGCAAGACTCAATGGTTCCCGATGAGGTCCATCAACTGAAGGCACAATGTATCCAGGAGCCGCGCACGTCTCTCCTGCTGAGAAGCTGCTGCCATGCTGTGTTTGAAAAGGTGGCGTCCCCCCATGGGCTGCAGATAATGGCGGGTGGGGATATCAAGCAAGGGCTTAACAACTCACTTGCGGTGGACGAGAGCTCGAAATGGGGGTGGCGGCAGCACTGGGGGGGGGTTGGTGGTGGTAGCTATGAATAGTGCTGCAGCGGAGACATTCCATACTGTATGTTCCTTCACCTGGACACGGCAAACGACTGATCACTGGGACTTTTTAGGCCTGACATTTATCCAGATTCCTTAGTGCAGTTAAGCGTACAGTTTTGGGCAGTTAAAAGGAATGTTTATCATTAGTGTAACATTAAAGTGCATTCAAATTAAGAGAAACACAATTAAAAACCAAGAATTTCTTCTATTCTCTAAGATACTGATGTCTTGTTGGATGTCTAGAAGACCACCACTTCGGTTTCCAAAACTCTCCTTGAGGCCACCTCAGCCATCCCATGTATTGGTTAAATTTCACCCCTAGCACAATTAACTACTTACCTAAATTAGTTAAATAACTCAATCAGATATTGATTAGCCAAACAAGGTGGGATAGTGGTCGACTCGAAAAATAAATGGGTATGTTAGATGTTAGTGCAAATACTGGGGTGATTTTAGTAGAAGTTTTGAAATGACTAAGCTAATAAACTTTGACAGGCATATGTTAATAGTTTAGTCATCATATGTTTTGACTGCCTAGTTTTTCCTGGACTCTCTAGACCTGACACACCTGAGCTTTTCAGTCTGGTATGCCTGTACTCTTTAGACCCGACAAGTGCCCAGGCTTTTTAGACCGACGTATACACTACCCGGGGCTCTTTAGACCCGGTGCATGCCTGGACTGTACAAATTGGTCTCATAGCTTGACCCTCTGTATTAAGCATGTTCCCGACACCTGAATGCACACTTACTGTTTTTTCTGTTGTTTTACTAGCAGCCATGTTTATCCAAAATGACTGTTATACTTTTGCACAGGGATGCTGAGGTAATGAAGTGCAGTGATTCTAGGGAGCCGTGTGCTGCACCCATTAAATATGCATAATGTGGCCAACCGCTGGGCTGCACGGTCCACTTACACACAGCAGTCAGTCAGGAAGAACTGTCCTCGGTCACAGGCCAGCAGTCACTGGAATCTGCTTGTCTTTATGGAAGTCGGTCCCAGGTGGCGCAGTGCTTTAGCCACGTTGTTTTCAGCTGCAGTGTTTCCTGACATTTGCATTGCTAGCTTTCGTGAACCTTTGTGAACCCGGGTAATTGGTCAAACTGTATTTGGCTGCATGCCTCCTGGTCTTGTTTTAAATGACATTGCCCTGTTTATAATTAATGACGTGTGGAAGTAACAGAACTCGGCCCATTATAATGAATTGTGCGGCCTGCTACATGCTGAGTTCTTTAAATGGGCCTTTCAGGAGGTGCTCTGTCCTTGGTACTGAAATGGCATAAATACCTGAAATGACGATACTGAGCGAGCATGATTCCGGTGAACATTTTAATGATGAGGGGGGTGTGAGGCACAAAGGACAAAGAACAAGCATCCGTGCATTCAGGCTGCTGCAGCGTTGGGTGACTCCGATTACGTGATATTTGAGAATTTTACAAAAATGGACTATTCTCCCGCCTTTGTAAGTATTTGGTTCATTAATGAGCAGGAACGTTCCGGTATAGATTTGGCACATCCAAACCAGATTGTGTTTCATGGCTTAGCTTTGCTGCAAAAATGTCGATGAACTTCGTAAAGCTAAGGACTGTCCCAAAACAGGCATCACAGAAACAGTGTTGCTGTTGTAATTTTTCTCTGTGTGAGTGCTTCCAAAGAACAGATTGGGCCAATAAAAAAATACCAACAACCAAAGAATTAATCTACACTGCTGACTGCAGGGTTCAGGAACTGACGCAGTGTACAGACGCAACGCAAGATGCTATAAGACATTTTCTGGTTTGACGCCCACGGGACGAGTCATTTGAGCAGCTGAAAAGTCAAAAAGTCAGCTGAGCACTGGCCTGTGTGAAGGGTGGCCTGCAGTGGCCATCTCAGATGCTGTGCAGCTCAGAATAACAACATTAGAAGCTGGGGAAAGAAGTCAGTGATTTGGTATAACATTCATCTTTTTCCTACTTAATACCGCAGTGGATTTCTTATTAAAGCAGCGATGACCATCACAGAGGTATTATCCACAGCCATTTAAGGGGCTGGTAATTACTCATTCAATTAGATTGGTGATGACAGCATGCTGGGGTAGGTGGACTGCTAACATGTCAGTATTCAGCCAGCAGGATCACTGCACTGACAGCTCTCCCCACACTAATGAAAAGACAGTTGTAATTATATATGTGTGTCCTATATGTATGTGTGTGTGTGTGTGTGTGTGTGTGTGTGTGTATATATATATATATATATATATATATATATATATATAGAGAGAGAGAGAGAGAGAGAGAGAGAGAGAGAAAGAGAAAATATTTCCTTCATTTGAATGAGGAGTTCCTGGGAAAACGGAGCTGGTGGGGTTTCACTGCCGAGTTTTTATGACCTGAAACTTCTAACGCGCTTTTCCATACCGAAGGTCATGTAGCTCGGCCTTGTCCCCACGATAAAATGCTGATCTGCGGACCGGAAGTCCGGCTTTGTGAGTGCGCTGCCAGCGCGTGGCTGGTGAGGGAGTCCGCGCACCGAGCCCCCCTTCTCCCCGCGCCGGCTCGCGCGGCGTCTCCATAAAGCCCCGCCCAGTGCGTTTCCCGGCGCGAGCCCGACGGCGCGTGCGGTCGGCGTCACTCAGAGGAAGTGTGGCGGCGCGCGGGGCCGGAGAACGCCAACGATTTCCTGTCCGCCGCCGCCGCCCGAGCGCATCGCGTTTAATGGAGTTCTGCCCGCAGATTCGCGATCTATACTTCACTTCTCGGTTAAGTAGCTGTCTGACGCCTAAAAGATCCCCCGCCCCATTTCTTTTCCTCCCCGTTTGTCTCCAATTTGCACCAGCGTATTAAACGCTCTATTCTCCCTACTCACCGCTCTGACATCGACTCGCCGCGTCAGGTAATTGTGTCTAACGGCCGCTCTCCGTTCCGGGGGTGCTGCTCGGCTCCTATCCTCCCCCTTACCTGCCACATCGCTCTAAAAAAAAAAGACGCCATTGACTGCCTTTTCCCTGGCTCTTCCGCAAGGTGCCTTTTCAGCAATGCAGCGTTAAGTGAACGTGCCGTCCTCTTTAAGTTAAAACAGTGCTTTTTTATGTTTGGTCTTTGGTCTGGAAGTTAGGAAATCAGAGGATGACGTGTGCGATATTCCAAACTCCCTGTTCTTTTTGTTGCACTTTGGGGAGTTTTTTTATGGTTAATATGTTTTAGTGTCTGCCATGGTTTAGCGCCCATCCCGGGTTCTTCCATACCTTGGGCCATTAGCTTCTTGAACAGGCTGCACACCCCTGCAACCCTCTAGAAGGATGGACGTATTTATGTTTTGATCTTTATGGGTTTTAATAGGTGCGTGAGCTCAGTTGTGTGTCCGCTCTTAGAGCCTCAGTACAGACACATGTTGGTCCCTCCCTGCACCTCTGCATCTGCTCCCTCGAGGTCTGGGCACAGGTTCTGTTGAAGTTCTCATCCAGACCCTGGGAAATAAACACCTGCACAGAGGGGGCACGACACCCCAACCCGGTGTCCCCTGCAGCCCTGGCTCTTCTCAGGTCCACTGGGCAGGTCACCCCTGGCCTCTCAGAGCACGCACCCTGCCCCCTGGATGTTACGTTGCCCAGTCCTCACCTGGAGAACACATTGCTGTGCCCATCAGGTGGCGCACCATCCCCTAGTCAAGGCGGGCCCGTCGCAGCCTCCCCTCTCAGCGTCTTGTTGGCACAGTGGCTCTCGTGCGGCTGGTCTTTCGGTAGTGGACCGCTCTAATCCTCTGTCTCCTGCAGGCCCCTGGCCCAGTAGGTCACTCCTGGCCTGCGGCCCGGCCCGTCTCCTCAAAGTCACCCTGCCTCCTAATTCTCCCATCCTTCATTCTCTCACCTTGAAGAGGGCCGCCGCGGTGCCAGCTCCCGGCACCGTAGCCGACGTGGCCGCACGCATGTTAATCGCGCTGCCGTTCTCTGGAGGGGTGGCCTTTTACAGAACCAAGCAAACCTTGAGCTTTCACTCGGATGTGCGTTTCTCTGCTGTGTTTTTTTTTTTCAAAACGAAGAGTACTGAAATGATTAATCTGGAAGAAATGTCCTGTTTTTTTTCTCATTTCTAATTTAGTAGGTTCGGGGGCTGGGCTTGTTAGTGTTTATGTAGCTGTTTAGACAGATATGGTGTTGCTGTACGTGTGTGTGTGCGCGCGCATGCGGGTGTGTGTGAGCATGTAGGCCGCTAATGAACAGGGAGTCCTTGGTTGACGGGCCTGTCAGCTCCGCTCTGCGTTGACGGCAGAGTAATTGGAAGTTTGCCGCCGGGCCTTGATAAAATATTTATTTCATTTGTGGAGACAGCCAGCATAGCCTGTAACGGGGCCTTGGTTGCCGCAGCAACCGCACTCTCTCCTGTCATACTGCTGGTTTGCGAGACGTCCAAAGGTCCGGCGTGACCCTCGAGGAGTGTGAGGGGCCCACCGTGGTGAGGGGCGGACATGTGTGAGGTGCATGGCAGACCCGAGTCAGCAGCTGTCAGCGCTGGGAGTGCAGTGACATCAGAGGAACATACTGGAGTGTGTTAATGTATCTGTGTGTGGGGGTCTGAATGTGTGTATGAGCGTGAGGATTTATCCTTGGGTGATAATGTGAGGGTGTGTGAGTTATATTACATCGTGGGGAATGCTAAAAGTCTTGTTTTTTGTTTGGTTACTTATGGTTAAGGTTAGTGCTAGATAGGGGTTAAGCTTGTCATAGCTGGGATTATGCCCCTATAAATGAATGGACAATCCCCACAAAGATTAATACAAACCTGTGTGTGCGTATCGTGTAAATTCCAAGTGTGGCGCCATTCTAATGTAGTCAGGTGAACCATGTGGATTTGCACACCCCACTGAACCAGCAGCTTCCTGGGGATCCTCCCAATTCCATCTGAGTGGGTGTCACCTCAAGTCGGTAGATCAGAGCTGTTCCAGATCTCTCTGTACCACCCCCCCAGACCCTCTGCAGGAGAATCACAACAGCGGTGCGGTGAAAGAGCAGCTCTGGCAGAGGGGGTGGCCGAGGGTGCACTCTGTGTGCAGTATCCTCATGGGGCTAAGCCCCCGCTCGCTTTGATTAATAGAGGGTGGGGGGTTCGGTCTGTCAGATGTCTTAACCACGTCGTGATCCTAGGCAAGCCAAGGCTCTGGAACAGGTCCCGGATGGAGACAGCGAGCGTCGCGTCGGAGCTGATGGTGGCTCTCTGTCCTCTCCTCAGCGTGCTTGCGCCCAAACGCTCGTTAAGCCTGAAAATGGGCATCTCCAGCTGATTCCTCCTTCTTACTGGAGGTCAGTAATGCTGCCCGGCTTATCTCCTGGAACAAACAGGCACAGGGACACACGTGCCCAGTGTTCTTAGCTGAATGCCAGAAGAATGATGGACAGGCAGTATAAGTTAAGTCCCCTTCCCAAAGGTAAAACAGTATGTGTTTTGGGGGTGTGACCTTTTGAGTAGAAGTCCCTTACAAGTTATCTTCTGCCAGTGATTGACTATGATCCCCTGCAACTTTGGGACAGTGATGCTATTTGTTAGCATGTTAGCTCGCTGGCTGGGCAGGTGCGGCTAAAGTGATGCCTGCTTCTGATTGGCTGTGAAGTTCACTGGAAGTCCCGCCTCATTGTGGCTCCTCCCACTGCAGTGATTCACTCCTCACAATTATAGAAAAGTTCTGAAATATGGCTCACAGGATCGTTCTTTGATGCTGGAGGGATGTGGTGATGAAAGAAGGATGATGAATGAGAATATTACCTTGCTAATAATGCCTTTAATGTTCTGCTGGCTCCATCGCCCGGCAACGTCAGCTGGTGGCATGCCGCTGTTTTGTGGCGTGCATTCCATTATGACCTTTTTCTAATTGGTCCTCTAAGGGGCAGCTGGAAAGCCTTGTGCGTCCATAAAACATTTTATTCATCTCCTCGGGTCTGCGGTCATGGTCCCTGCTGGGCCAGTGGCTCCAAATTCAGGAGCATTGGATCAATTTTCTCGAACAGCCACGCAGAGTCTGCCGTGTTATTGACCTTGCTTCGGCTGGATATCGGCAGGGCCGTGGCACGTGCCCCTTCCCCCAAAGGTGTTTCCGTTTAAGCACACCATTAGGGTGTGGTGTAGAAGCCTGTCTTGACAGGAGGACTGTGGACCATGAACTCCAGAGCATTTCCACATGCATCACCGAAACAGCCGACAGAATACAATGTAGATACGTCTTGTCGCCAATGGTCCTGCTCTTCTTGAGACACTCACAACACAGGTTCCCCATCAGCCCTGGCATTCAAACTGATGACCTTCCGATCACTGAGTCCTAACCTGCTGAGCTGCACATCGCCCCCCATGATGTTGTGGTGAATGTGCATGTGATGGGTCAGCCACCAGAGGGGTTTACTGGGTTAGACTTGAAATTAATATAATGAAGTATTTATATTGATGTAAAAAGTAAGTAGGCAGGGTTATGCGTAACGGCGAAGCCCCGTAAGAAGCGCATCCATTCATGCCCCTCCTTACCTAGCATATAAAACAGTCCTCAGTTTTCAAAAAATGTGGCCAAATCTTGATTCCTGACCCCCACCTCTTCATCAGTTGACTAATCCCACCTCTGCTCCTGTCTCCAAATAAAGTCTACATTCCTCCCTCCCCTCCCTGTGCCGCTCGGAGCGAGTTTCACAATTAATTTTAATCCAATCCCATTAACCTCTAATCCAGACCCGAATATTCCCATTTGTTCTGGAGCAGCGCTGCTGCGCAGCGGTGACACAGTCCTTATTTACAGAAACCCCCCCAGAACCGTGCAGCTTTATCTCCGACCCGGAGTCATGTGCCACAAACTCTAAATGCAATTATAACTTTAATGTTTCCTCTGCAGTTTTTTTTTTCTTTCATATTTTTTCTGCACCGTACTTCTCGCCAGTCCCCTGTTTCCCGAAAGCTGCTTTTGTCACCAGCGTTGGGGTCGCCGTGGGCACGGACAGGGATCAGGGATCTTTTTTTTTTTTTCCTGGAGATTGTTGTGACCGTTGAGGCAGAAAGCAGCCCAGTGGCGGTTGCTCCGCTCTGACCGGGGGCGCCGAGATAATGACTCGCCTGCTTTCCCTCCCTGCCTGTTATTTTTTTTTCCAGGACCTGCTGGCGAATCGCGGATGAATCTGTGAGCGCAGGCCTCGTCCGCGTCCCTCGAGCCGGCAGAGGCCTCTCGTCACGCCTGGAACCGTGCTGCCGAAAGCATGCCTTCTCTCTCTCTGTGTTTTTTTGACAGTGGATTGTATTATCATGATTTATTTTAAATCTGCACTGCTCCATCGATCAGGCTTTAATAAATCCCTCCAGTCCTTAAGAAAGCGGGCTGTAGACTATTCCTTTTTTGGTTATTGTCATTGTTGTGTGAGGCCTGAATTTTAATAGTGAACTCAGGGATGCTGGACACGTCACCACTATTGATCGTGTATATTTACGATATAATTAAACTATAGTTGTAAGAAAACACATTGGAATTATCTGGATTTCTGTGTGGATGGATCCTGAAATGTGATCCAATTTTCATCTAAACCATAATAATATGTAAATTTAACAAATACACAACATTTTATATTGCCCTGTCCTTATTGAACAAATGGTTTACACCCTTAAGATCATTGATGGAAAGCTTATGTGAACATCTAAGATGATTGCTTCTTGAAAGGAGGGTAATTGGAGTCAGGTGTTCCAATCAGTGCAGGCGTGAGTTCGACCTGTCCAGGAGCATATAAAACTGCACAATGTTAGTAACCTGGTCTTCATAGCAGGTGCCTATAAAGTTCTATGGCCTGATTTCAGGGGTCTTAGAAGTAGAAGAATTATTGAAGGTCCTGAGGCTGAGAAGGTTAATGAGGACTTCCAAAGACTAGGGCCTCCATTAGGTCACAGCCAAGCAGAGTATAATGCTGTATTCCATTGAAAAGCCATTTAGCAATTCCAGGAACCCATTCCAAACAGTGTTTGAACTTGTCAGATTTAACATATAAATGGCCTTTATCTTCATTCACTTACATTTAGCCCAGACTACCTTAAATCTGACAAGTTATCCGGCTAAACAAGAAATCCTGCTTTTGGAAACAGGCCTCAGGTCAAGCTCCGTCCATTGTCGGCCATTGTTAACAATGCCAATTGATAACACATCACATGGTATTTTGCTCATACAAACACTGCAGCAACATGTCTACAGATAGCGGCTGAACAGTACTATATGTATGACCAATTTAATGGGACAAATATAAATCCTAATGAGCAGTGTAAAACTACAGCACTCCTTTTGATGAGGGGGGGCAGCCATCTTGGCCATCATATATATATATATATATATATATATATATATATATATTAGGGCTGTCAAAAATAACGCGGATTAATCACTCATCATGATTA
>JAODKN010000108.1:473088-485469 GCA_026774425.1 Petrocephalus zakoni
AGGATGGATGTCTGGAGAGTGGGCCGGTCGGGTCATTAGCTTGGGCTGCCCTTCACCTTCATTCTTAGCCAGGTCGTTCTTGCACAATTCTGAGGCGTGTTGTGGATCATTAGCTTGCTGCAGTGCTGATCAGCCATAATCTTGATGGAATGACATGCCTTTGAAGCATAAAGTCATGCTGCACCAGACTGACATGGTTATTGTGAAGAGCCCCAGATATGCACACCATGACTCCTCCATCCCATAGGGGGCGCCATGCTGTACATGCAGAATTCATGTGCTCACCTTCCCTTTGTCTTATATGCATACTGTAGCTGGACCCAAATATTTTCGATTTTGTACTATTAGTATATAAGACCAACTTCCATCCAAACATCCACCTCACAAATGCTTGTCCTGTGTGTGGGGGGGTGGGGGGGTGGACGTACTCCAGGCAGCATGGGGTACAGGGCTGGGCTGCCCCCTGGATGAGATGCCAGGATGCTTGCCGTGGGCAATTTAGACATGCCAGTTACCCCAACTGCTTCTCTTTGGCCTTAAGAGAAAACCAGAGCACTCTGGGAAAAAACCGGTATGACTAAGGGAGAGTGGGCAAGCTTCACATTCACTCAGCTTACCATATAAAATATTCCAGACTTTGAGACACACATTTTTACTAGATGGTCACGTCACGTGGGGGTGGTCATAATGTTTTGGCTCATCATTGCATGTGTGGGTTTGTAAATAGCACATTGTGGGGACCAATAGGTACGCGCATACAGTTTAAAACATATGTATGGGTGTACTCAAGCAAGTGTCCTCAAACTATACATAAACATGTAATAAAAGTGATTAATTATCCTCTGCAAGGAAAACTTTACAGTTGGAGGGTTTTGTCTTTCCCCTACACAAACCTTCTTTTGAAATTCTGATGACACCGTGGCCCAGTCAGGTGGGGGTGAGGTGGGGGTGGGTGGGTTTTACATTACATGGCTGTAGCCTGCATCCATTTCTACAAGGGCATGTTGCAGGAGGGGCCACTGCCCTCCTGGGGGGGCTTCTCTCTCACAAAGCCAGCCTAGGGGTGGGGGCGTCTTCACCGTGTCAGTTCTCCACTGAGACTCTAATCATGTCTGTGCCTTTAATGCTTAATGACGGAAAATCTGAATGTCATTTCTCTCTCCTGTTGTGCTTTATGACTCAGTACTGAGGAGCTAAAGAGGAAGATAAAAACAAGATAAAAAATTTCTTAAATCTTTGGGATTTAATGACCCTTGTGTTCTACCAAGATGTCGTCACACTAAAATTCTCACTTTGAAAGAATGTCCTTTAAGATATACTGTTAATTCCCCAGTTTTTGCATCTACCAGAGTCACAGAGCACAGTCCATTGTCCTTTATGGTGGACTAGACGTCAAATTTTTTTTTATGGCGCAGTAGACGTCAAATGAAAGGGAAAGTCCAGGGTCGTTCGGCTTTCTGTTTCCAGTGTTTTTATGAAAGAGTGTGGAAGACAACGAAGGGAGAAATTCTGTGGCCTCCTAGGGGTCTCCATGGCAACGGGTCTCACGGAGCGGATGGAAAGGAGAGCTGGAGGGTTTCAGGTTGGAAAATTACGCCGTGCATTCAGATGCGTCGCTATTGATCCCACAGCAAGTCAGATTAGCTCAGGAACGCCGGGGCGCAAGTGGCAAGGAGCTCATCCGAAACGCCAATGAACTTTTACAGTTGCTAATGCTTCCTTGGCTGAATTTTAGCCCCTTGCTGACTGACTGTATTGGGTAAGCAGTAAGAAATATAGATGGATGGATGGATGGATGGATAGATTGATGGATGGATAGAAAGTAGCTGTTGCCAAACTCCGTGGCTATGCTGCTTACTTACTCAAGTCAGAAATGCATTCATAGGCACCAGATTGTTAAGAACTGTAATTCGATATTGCATTTATCTGATGCTTTTATCCAAAGCAGCTTATAGTACAGGGAAAGGTTACATTTTACACATGCACTCTGGCATTTGAATCCATGACTGCTGTTAGCGTAATGCCCTACTTGTTGAGCTACAGGAGCTTATTAATTGATCCCAGGCTGGCATCAATATTATAAGTTTAACAGGGTCGACTCTTGTCACTAAATCTGAACCAATGCGTCTAATAATGAAGAAGGACGCTGGACTAGCACTCAGGGAACATACGCCGTATCTTTTCCTGCTGCAATCTGATAAACATGGGATCGTCGTGAATGCAACCTGCTCCGCATCCTGCACATATGCGTGGTCCAAATGTAATAAATGTAATAAAAAGCAATATCTGAGTAAGAGGCTACTCTGCATGCAGCCTTGCTCCCTTCTGCACTCAGGGGTCAAAGGTCACTGCCTTCTCTTACCTCACCGGTGGCCGAAATGATAAATCGGCGAGATGTCTCGGTAGGATGTCTCGAGACTTGAGATTATGTCAGAGATGCTCAGACACTCGGCCGCTGCAGAATGCATTACCTGAAGCACCTCTTTGGAAAACTTCCTGTCTGCCCTGTTATCTCCAAAAGCTGAGAGAAGCCAGGAGAAGGAGCAGAGAGGATGGCTGGGGATTAGCCCCCATCTTAAATGACCGCCGCTAGCCTTCCCAGTCACCACTGGGAAGTGCCCAGCTGTCTGGGAGGCTCATGGCGTGTCCTGCATCAGCTCCCTTACCTTAGCCACTGCGCTTTTGTCGTGCCTGATTAAGAAAAGGTGACGGGGAGAGGGGGGTGTGACCAGATAGGACAAAGGGGCTAAACATGCCGTAACGTACGGCGAGCTCCACTGAGGCCTCATGTGCTCTAGCAAAGAGAAGCAGAGCATGCTGGGGCCCAGAGCGGGTCGGAAGCTGTTAAAAAAAGCTCCGGAACGCGGATGCATGTGCTGAGTACTCGCATAGATAATATGCCTACCTGATTCAGCCATTAAAATTAAACAAACAAACAAGGCAGGTTACGGCCCGGAGGGGTGGAGGATTTGGGCGTTTAGCCAGCGTTCCGGAGCAGGTGGAAAGGGAAGGTGGGGAACTCGGGTCTGCATAGCCAAATCTCCGCAGGCTCGCCTGGAGCGCGAGTGCCGCCACGCCGCGTCCTGGTCGCCAGTTTGTGGCTTAAGCAGTGCTAAACGGCACCGGCCCGCAGTCCTCCACCCCCCCTGAAGCTCACGGGGCCTCATTAGCGCAGCGTGCCCTGTTTACAGCCGGCCGCGCTTCGCATCTCACCAGCTCAGCTGATTTCATTCCCCGGGATTGAATTTGCGTTGGTTCGCACCGGAACTGGCCGGAGAGCTAATGGGATTAGCCTCAGCTTGTCCTCATTTGGGTCCTGGAGGACAGTGTGCAGAAGGCTTCAGCAAACCGCTCGTGAGGGTGGGCCGGCCGTCCGGCCAAAGAAGAAAACGCCTCTCTTACCGTAAGTGATGAAGCACGGCGACAAATGTTTTAGCACCAGTTAAAATCCAAACGTGGTTCACTTAGCTGGCTTTTACTTAACTGAGTAGCGCTAATTATTTACTAAAACAATTTAAGTGTTATTAAATGTGCCAACAGACCCTCTTTGATCCAACACAGGCCTGCGAGGGCTTGAGGCTCATTTCAGGCAGCACAGGGCACATCCCTGGGCAGGATGCTGGTTCATTGCAGAGCACACCCAAGCACACTGTGCCCTACAACAGGCACATTAGAGATGCCAGGTCACTCAACTGCATGTATTTGGACTGTGAAAGGTACACACACACACACACACACACACACACACATACCAAGCCAGGGGCAAGATTTGAACCCTCAACTCTAGAGATGTTAGACTGTAGTGCTGTCCACTGAAGCAATGGGCCCTATGCAATATTAATAATACATTTAATAATACATAATACAGAAAATACATTTTTCCAATAGTACATGCACTTGAATATTATGAATAATAAGCATTTTTTGTTGGATGTTGATTATATTTTGCCTGTCACTTGATTTTATTTGAACTGAACTGCAAGCTCACTAAAACATTTCCTTAGCTGAAGATAGTCTATGGATGTACCCTTAAAGACGGAATGTTACTTCAAATTATTGAGACATTTAAGCTGCTTTGGAAAAATATGGCTGAATAAGGGGAAGAACCACAAATAATATGAGTTTTATAAATATTTCATTTCCATTGTACAATCACTTACCTCTCAGACTTCCTGTAAGCGTTTGTAGAACAAGACAACCCAGGCTCACAGTAGACTAACACCAGGCACTCATCAAGGCAAACAACTCAATTAAGCTTCTGGAGAGTTCCCCCAACATTCAGCTGTCAAAGCTCCAGCAATTTAGCATCTAATGAAATGGTCCAAGATCTGGACTATATCTGGGTCCCTTTCGATTCGCTGTTGACATTATGTGCCAAAAACTGATCCCACTTTGATCTGTATTTTGTTCTGATGACATTTTATTCGGCTCGGTTGTGTGGAGATATTTTTTTTGTCTTTTTCAGATATACACTTTTTGACCTTTCGGATTATCCGATGGTAACGCAAACCACGACACAAAAGCCTGCCCTAGAGAAACAGTATTTCTTTTCGAGGTGCGATTTCTTTTTAGAGACAGGATAAAACAATCTCAGATCAGAAATGGGAGATAACCTCGTTTGATTTCCTTCAGCCCCCACCAAAATGCCCCCCCGTCCTTTGATACCTTGCCAATCCAAGGCCCCATGTCAGGCCACCCTTCGTCATGGAAATGGGATGAGTTCCACCCCCACGGGCCGCCCCGGCTCCCTGCAGGTCCCCTCTGCCAGGTCACGCCCACTCCGAGCCTCTGTCTGGCGGGCGACGGTGCCACCTCCTGGGAAAACCTGGCTTCCGGCACGGCTCGGATGTGGGGGCGCTGTGCAGCCGGCTCGTGCCCCCCCAGGAAGCCGCTGCTCAGCGCCTCCCTTATGACATTACGCTTCCAGATAACGGCACCCGCCAGCCCGTAATATTATTAAGGCAGAGTAACAGGGATTGTGGGCAGGCGGGGCCCCCTTAGCACCCGCATTTGTGGGACTCTATGACTACGCTGAATCCCCCCCGCTGGTAGCTGGGATTAGTTAATACCGTTATCTCCTTCTCTTCTTTTCTTTGAAGAGCATTGTCCCTCTCACCCCATCCCCCACTACTCCTCAGCTGTTTAGGGCCTTGTTATCCAACCCATTTTTATCAGCACAGTTCTTATTCCCAGCTGACACAACCCGGGCCCGAATTGCTCAGTGACTGAGCACCCTGCCGTACTCAAACCAGGCTGCATTTTCCTGTGCTGTGAGAGCCCTGCCCTAACATTTTCACAAATTAATATGGAAGCATTCAAATGCATCGTATCTATACCGTAATACCAGGCCCTTAGCCGGAAAATGGGGTTCCCCTCCAAAGCTTTTGGAAAATTTTGAGGAGGGGGGGGGGTTCGAGCTGGCCATGTTCCTGTTATTAAACAAACACATTTTGGTGGGGTTTAAAGTAGTTATTTTACTGTGGCTATGTGCCTGCATAATATGATAATGTAATATGCAGAGGTGGACAAAGTACTCAACTTGAGTAATTGAGTAATTACTTGAATAAAAGTACATATACCACTGGTCAAGTACTGAAAGTACATTTTCTTTCACTGCATTGCTGCATTATTGCCACAACACATACAGTACCTAATGCCTCTTAACAGCTTGTAGAACCTGCATAATAAGGAATCAGTAGAATGCTACAGAATGGAACACAACCCAAGTTGACAAAGAAAGTAATTTGTTTATTTTTAATTGTAACACTACACACCCCCACAAAACAGCATGGTAGGCGTTCTGACACAATGCACATGTACATGTATGTAATGTACATCTTAATCAAGCTGAGAGTGGAACTGCTGTAAATGCAAATTAGCACGCAAAAAAAGAGCATGAAAGAAGAAGGACTTACCTGAGGACGTATACCTGTACACACACACACACACACACACAAAAGCTTGCACACTTTTAACTAATAAACGAATAAAACGTTTACATGCCTCAATATGTCTGCGCAGGTTGGAAGGCGAGTTTTTGTAGGCCATTATATAGTTCGTTTTAGGCAGACACAGACGAAATGAATCTTTAACCCTTTCAGATAATATAAACATTTGGTCAAGATATGGCCAAGGATGCGAAAATGGCACCAAAGAGTCTCTGTCTCCATTTCCGTCCATCGTCTCGCGTTGCAGAAATACAATACCGGCATTCATTTGACTTAATTCTATAGTTACAGACTACGCCAGACTACGTCAGCGCTACTGATTACTGATAGGCTGTCACCCGGGAAAAAAACACGTTTTAGAAAAGGGGGAAAAAACATCCACTTTCAGAATTAAAAGTAATGAGTAAGGAGACCCTTGATAGAAATGTAGTGCAGGGGGCGATCAGCGCCATACAGGGCGATGGTGACCCTTGTTTTCTCATGGTGGGCCACGGGGAGTGCCAACAGGGTGTGCCCAAGGGGGGGAGAGAGGAAAGGAAAGTGACCCTGTGAAAAGGCAGTTGGGGGGGGGTGGCTGCCTCCGGAAAGGGCCCAAATGTGTCCGTCCATTTCGGGGGAAGCCATGCACCCAGGAAGTCTGGCCCCCTTTTGCAGTCACCACCTTTTGTATATTTCCCCTTATTCCCAAAATAAGCCTCGCTCCACTAGAGGTGTCTGCTCCCCCCCACCCTGTACTGCCCTACTCACCATCCCAGACACCAGATTCCTTCTAAAAGCTGCATCCCATCCATCCTACCAGCACACAGCGGTTCACCTGCTGCATCTCGCCAAGCCCTTCATAAAAAAAAAGCTTAATCTGTATTTACGAAAAACATCCCCACGATTTTCCCGCCACCCAAGCTCCCTCCCGGGCGCAGCAGTGGCTGCGGCGAATTCCGCGATAGTTAATAAGAGATATACTAATCTCGGGAAGGCAGGAGGAAAAGGACAAGGATTTTCTCTCATAATTAACCCTACCCCCATCTGCCCCAGCTGCCTTTCATCTTCAGCCAACTGTTGCATAGCAACCTTGAGTTGTCCTATAATAGTCCATGTTCTGTAGTCTTATCAGCATTCTTATTAACACAGCGCATGCCCTCAGCAGCCTTATCAAAAATCTTATTGAAACCTGTGGTTCACTGAGTCTTGTTGGCTTGTCCCCAGGTCTCCGGAATGTAAAAGAGAATATCACAGGCCCTGAGCTCCCGAAATCTATCGCACTGCATGTTTATGGGCGCCAGCGGCAGCCGTCAGAGAGGATTTCAAAGGTAGTTTGCATGAAACTTTGGTCAGGTGGTTTCGCTGGGGAATCCAGGTGGACTTACTTGACCCGTGGCTTGTCTTGCTCCTTCCCGCTGTCTGACACGCCATATCTTAAGCAACGTCTATTCCGGAGAAACGGAAGGAGGCGCCTTATTCAGTCACATCTTCAGCGGGAATTGTTACTGTCTGTCACCTACTTCCGCTAAGACCTCGCGCTGCTGCTTTTGGGATTTTCATATGCATTATGGGTAATCGTTTACATCGGAAGCTAGTTTCATGGCGATGGTTGGCCTATTGGAATGAAAGGTCCTGTACAACTTAACGCGCTGTGGGGTGCTGGCCTTGCTGGTTCTGAGTGAAGGAGGAATCGGGAGTCCCTACCCTCCGTAACTAAATATACACCCTTGACTTAACTGAGTTAAGTTTTCACTAGCAGTCATGTATCAGTGCTTTTCCAAAAAGAGATGTTCTGTTAAAAGGGAAATGTAATGCTTAAGGAGCGTACAAACAGCAAGTATTTTCACTCTCTTTTTGGTGCTTGGTACATTTACTGAAACATGCATCTCTACACATCCCTCTTTTCACTTTACACTTACGTTTTATGATGAAATTATATCCGTTAAAATAGCGATTCAAGTCTTTGAATGAAGACGGATGCTTTCGACTGGGGGCCACAGCTGGTCGCAATGGACCTGTGGCGCTGGTTGGGATTGTTGAGGGCGTGGAATGGCTCGGGGACCGATCAGCAGAGGAGGATAAGATCCAGCAAACGGGAGTATGTATAGCTGAGAGTGTGGCCACTGGGTCTACAAGTCTTTCGTAAAGCCACTGGACTCCCTAGCAGAGGCTCCTCCAAAGCGTTCTGCCCTGCATGAGCACAGAACATCTCCCATAAACGCTGCAGAGGCTGTGTGGAAGTTTTCCTTCTGACAAGCAGCGTGATTCTGACTAATTTCCAATTACTGCTCATCAGTTCAGCCTAATTATTCTTCGGCTCTCACCATCCAACACTTAATTCATATTGGCTAATGCTATGACTAATTAAGCGCATATTCATTCTAAAGGAAGTGTGAATTTATCAAACCCAGCAAGCCGTGTTTCAAGAACCACCGCCGACAAGGAGACTCTTACCCCAGAAATCCACCTCGCCACATGCGTGACACCTGACAATTTTTAGCTTTATGTACTACAGTTTTCTTCTTTTCAAACATCTTCTACTTTCAGGTTTGCTGTGAAAGTGACCTGAAACTACAGTGCTCATCTGACCAATGAGACTTTCTGCATGCGTGTTCTTTTATTCAAAGGAGAAATGGTTTGGCAGGCAGCAACAAAATATTAATATTACAGTAGTACGATAGCTGAAACTTTTATTGGAAGCCAAATTTTTTTAACCAATGTATACAGCTGGATTGTGATTAAATGCTTCTCTCCTAGATCAAATCCCATTGTGAAGACATGTAACATGATAACCTTCAGGTCCATGGCCAGAAGTCCATAGCCTGCTAATGGCCATTCATACTCTCCTGAAGCTCCTCCTGCAATTCACTGGACCCTTTTCTTGTTATTTGCCGGCTTTTCTTCGGGAGGTCAGGCCTGCAGAACTGAGCTGCCCAGCTGGAAGAACAAAATGGCTTTGCACCTTGTCTGGCTTATCAGTAACGAACAGCACTTTCGGGCTCCTTCCTGATTGGTTCTCTCATGGAAGCATTCAGACATAAGAGCCAATCAGATGTCAAAAATAGCAAAGGGGTTGGGGTGTGGGGGGCAGCTGGCGACGTACATGTACGTATCGAAACCAAAATCCTGCCTTGTCAGGACAACATTGAGGAGGATGCTTCCGAGAAGTGTGAACTTCTGAGCAAACAGCGATAATCATGTTAAACTCAACCACTGCTTTTGCGCTGAGTGACCAGGAAAGGGAAGAAACTGACTTTAAATTTAAATGAGTCGCCGCCTGGTCGACAGGATATATTTATTGTTAATTAGCGTGCCAGGCTGGGGAAGGGGAGCGATGTCAGGCAGCTCGTGCCCTTCTGCCAAGCATCTGCCGTCAATGGCAATGATCCGGCTTGGGTGCTGGCGGGGCCGGCCGGAGCTGCCGGCAGGCCGGGCGTCACGCGGCGATGGCGTTCGCGAGGAATGCAGGGTGCGGCACATGGTGTGAGGACGACCACACTGGAGCTTTGCTTTATAAGCTGGACATTCTGCACACCATGCCCGTCCATCGCCTATAACTGCTTATCCAGTGCAGGGTGGTGGGGGAAGTTAGGGAGGAGAGGAAGTGCAGGGCACAAGGCAGGGGGCACCGCGGGCAGGATGGCAATCCATCACAGGGCACACTGTGGGTGACTTAGAGGTCACTGAGCTGCCATCCTGTGCAAAGTGCACATGAATGTTCCTGCTGTTGCAGTAGCCAGCGTGCAAAGGAACAGATCAGACTTCAACCTCTAGAATTTTTTTTTTTATAAATCAATTCCATCCATCCATCTGCTAACTGCTTGTCTTGGTCAGGGTCATGGAGATGGATCAACTAATTGATGGAAAACTGCTTTCAATTATGCCAGAGATTTTCAGCAAAATTGCAATTAAAATGCATTAAAATCCATCCAGCAGAAATTAATATGAATCGGAGCGAATCATCACTGTCATTTTTGTTTTGTTTTTCTTTTTTAATCACTGCTCGAACAACAAAACGTTCTGTTTTTGCAATCTCAGGGCACAATGAAAAGAGAACATCACTTGAATTAATTGTAAACTGAAACTAAGAGGACACAAACCTCTCCCACTCCACAAACCCCCACACACGCATTTTTCCAAAAGGGCCCCTTCAAAAACTTTGTGTACCTTCCCTGGCACAATTGTTGCATTTCGCAGCATGCAGAACAGAAGACGGTCCTGCTTCTCCGTGAAACTTTTATTTGCAGGCCTTTCATGTATAATCAGTAATAAACTAATTTCCAGACGTAAATCTCAAATTAAAAATCAATGCCATTCTAAACAGAAGGCTTCATGGTGCTCGGCTCTGCTGTGCCCCTTTCCTCCAACAGATGGCAGTGTCGCATCCTTATTGCGCTAAGGCAGACCACTCCTTTCCTCCGTAGTGATTTCCTGGCACTCGGCCTGTACGGAGCATAACCCCGCTAGCTGTTCCTTACATCGCTAAACCTCCGTGCTTCCATGTTCCTCCCCTCCGCGTGATGTAATTGTGTAACTGGTGCATTTAGTCTTGGTTCTACACTGCTGATCCGCAGGTTTAAGATGCGGTGCCGCTTTCATCAAACAATGGCACCAGGCCATTCATGTGCAGCTATAAGATGGAACAATTCGTATTTATGGGATTTTTGATTAGAGTCGAGCTGCAGTGGATGCTGCAAGCGTTGCAATGTGAATCACACTATTAAAATAACGTTGGATTTTAAATCATATGTTATTAAACACCTCTATCCCCTCCTGGTGATCCTCTAGTGTGAGGCTTTGGTGCAGAGTGTGGTGCTGAGATCACGCTTTGGACTCTTTGGAAGATGCTCTGTGCACAGATGCCTGGTGTCAAGCTCTTTTCACCTGGGATCAAATTCTCCCCTCGGTTTCACTAATGTCATGCAGAGAGCATATAATGCCCCCCCCAGCTCATCACCATCACTATTCGTGCTAATGTAACGAATCACCGGGACGCGCCGGGGGGGCGCCGCCCGCGAATGGGAGCGCCGTTGCCAGGCTGCTGCCCCCATCGCTCACAGTCTCCGGGGCTGGTGGCCGCTTCTTAGGCGGCAGTGTTCCTTAACTCTGCCCGTCTGTCCATTTTCCGCTCGGCTAATCTGCTCCGGGGGTCCTTGGGTGTCTTTCCTTTTTTTCCCTTCGTTTATCGGAGCTCATTGGTATTCCTGCGCGGCAATCGGGGCTCATTAGTCTCACGCTCTGCCTTTAAAAATGCAGCAAAAAAGAAAAGATAAACCAGAGACGGTGACGCGGTGATCTGCTTAATTGCGAGATGCGCCCCCCCGCCGTCGCCCTAATGCACTTAGGGGCCCCGGAGCTGCTCCGCGATTCCTTAGCGCCACTTGTTAGGCGCTACTTGTTGGATCTCCACCCCCCCCCCTTCTATTTTTTCCGCTCCCCCCCTCACAATACGTGTCAAAGGCTGCAGAGAGTAATGTGACTTCAAGTGGCTTAATCTATCAGACTGCCACAAGATTTGTCTCTGGATGTGGATTCTGTCCGTTTTTTTTTTTCTTTATTTCTTTTTTTTTCCTAAGCCCCCACATTCAACTTAATGTTTTTTTTCCGAAGGGATCTTCACGCTTGGGTTCTTTTACACTTGGCTTATCCCAGAAATTCATTCGCCGGAATTCCATTGTTAATAAGCTTACCGGGGCAGAGGGTGAGATGCCCCGGCCAATTCTCGTATGAGAAACGGTGGCCGCGGCCGCTTGCTAACCGCTAATCCCTTTAAAACAGCAGAACAATGGCTTCATTATATCTCTGGAGCCCGGACAAACAGCTCCGATAGCCAGGCAGCCACCCACGCACGCACAGTGCCTCCCTCCTCCCCAGCTTGCTCGTGCGCCGGCCCCTGTGCGCGGACATGTCGCTAATGCGCGGCGCGCCACGCCGCTAAGCCGCCAAATTAGCAGCTTAAGTCGGAGCGTTATTCATGTGAGGCCGTGCAGAAGAAGCGGACTGAAAAATGCGCTAAGTGGACTTGGGTGCGCTCGTCCCGGCTTGAGTCGCTCCGCAGCCGGCGGAGACAGAGACAGGATGCGGGTCCTGTGACACTGGGGACAACGTAGGCGCCAGCTTGATGTGACGACCGGTCGTGAGGTGGTCACCGACATAATGAGCCCAAACAGACAGGTTGTAGAGTCACGGGTCCCTGACCGCACTATGCATTTGCTTCCACTCATTGGTTGGTTTTCTTCTGGAAGGAAATGGAGATGCCTCTAGGTTCTTAAAGCCCACTTAGGCTCATTTGGCTTCACCGGGGGTAGTTTAAGCAAAGCTTTTTAATCTTTTAAGATCTTGGGACACTAGATTGAAAAGATGTGGCTAAACCCACCCCACGCGTGATCTTAACTGATCATCTAACCTTCGAAGGCCCAAGATGGCTGGATACCACTGATACTCCCTTCCGGGA
>JAODKN010000108.1:496410-506544 GCA_026774425.1 Petrocephalus zakoni
TGCGTAGCCATGTATGACTGTGTCTAACTGCGTCCATAGAGAACCTGTGGTCACTGAGCCTATCCTCTCTGCGTAGCATGTATGACTGTGTCTAACTGCGTCCATAGAGAACCTGTGGTCACTGAGCCTATCCTCTCTGCGTAGCCATGTATGACTGTGTCTAACCGCGTCCATAGAGAACCTGTAGTCACTGAGCCTATCCTCTCTGAGTAGCCATGTATGACTGTGTCTAACTGTGTCCATAGAGAACCTGTGGTCACTGAGCCTATCCTCTCTGCATAGCCATGTATGACTGTGTCTAACTGCATCCATAGAGAACCTGTGGACATTAAGCCTGTCCTCTCCATGTAGTCTGGTTGTGTCCAAAGAGTGCCTGACTGTGTCCATAGCGTGACTGTGGTCACTGAGCCTATCCTTTCTACATAGCTTGGTCTACCTGTGTCTGATTGTGTTCATAGAGGGCCTGTGGTCGTTCAGAATGTCCTCTCTGTGTAGCCAGTGTTTGGTCAGGATCTGTCTCCGCAGTGGTGATGCTCTGCCAATGTCTATTTTCTGTTTATCCAACAAGATTATTGCCCTGTAATCCAGTTAACTGTATATTTTATAGGGCTTTACCCGTTTGTAACTGGTTATCATCGTTACTAACCGTGGGACACTAATGTGCAGAGCCGTTGGGTTTTTAGGACTGTGTTCTACAGAGAGTCTGCAGGTCTCCACAGCATGTGGATCCAGAATTCTCCCGCTCCATTCTGTTGCTGGGATTTCTTAGGGCTGTGTTTCGCAGTGTGTCTACGGGCCTTGACAGCACGCGCATCCCCCCCATTTTTCCGGCTCCTCTCTGGACTGGAATGAGCAGCGGCTTTCTGCCTAATCCTGCCCTGCATGTATTACTGGCTGTTCTTCTTTATACAAACAGGATGTCTCTCCCTCTCTCTCTAAATTCAGTTTCAGTTCAGTTCTACATGCTATATTGGCAGAGTACAAGTACAGGTATGGCTGCCAAAGGCATTACAACTCAACTATAAAAACCAACAACAATATAACACTAAACTGAAAAGTTACAAATGTCAGACTGTTCTTATTCTTCTTATATCATTTCCCTTTCTTCCTTCTCTTCTCTCAGTCTTTCTCCCTCTCTATTTTCCTTTCTTCCTATCCCCCTGTTCCTGTTCCTATCTGCCTTGCTATCCCCCTGTCCCAGCTCCCCACAGTAACATTGACGCCCCCCCACACACACAGTGCAGAATTCCGCTGTTTTCTGGCCCTGACACGGACCCACATCAGAGACTGAATAGTAAACACACGGGCGGAGCTTTTTGCGAATCCGTCATGTGTTATTTAACGCTTTTCTCCATTTGGAAAGGGCAGGCTTGTCAGAAGAGTTTATAGACATTCATTTTTGGACAGGACAACATCTTCTGCCGGTGGTGAAAAGAAACGACTTAATTAAAGCAATTTTTGCGATAGAATTGGCCTGAATCTTGTTTTCCCCCCCTTTTTACTTGCTTATTTTAAACAATCTTGCTACAAACAAAATACTCCGAATATGACGTGAATGCATTCGCTCTGCAGGATCTGCTTCAATAAAGATGCATTTTTTTAGCGCTGATGAGAGCTGGAGCAGTCGGGTGTGTTTATATCACAATGTAATCAGGTTTCAGAACACAGGATACTCCTGCTGGATGTGACCACAAATATTGTGTGGAATAGCCATAAAATCCTTAATGTGCTAGAAAAAATCCCCTTGGCAATATCTCAGCACAATGCTGCATTCAGAAATAAAATTCATAAAACACAAAACACATGTTTGTTTCACATCAAATGAACACTTTCCAGGGTGTCAGTGGCCAGGTGGGGATATTAACCTGGGAATATTCTGCCAAATGGCTTTTTCCCAAAGAGTCAGGAAACCAAGAGCAAGCATTTAGGGGAAGGTGCAATGAACGACCGTCACTTTTGAAAGAGTTGTACACAGTTAGCCAAGCTACTTTGGAGCTACTGCGGACCATGACTGACTGATTACCGTGTCTTTGTCTCTCCTGGCATTAAGCACTGCCGGGCATCCTTTGAAGGACCCCACCTTAAGCTTTGGGTTTAAACACCAACAGAAGCAACCCACATCCCCCCAGCTACACCCTGTGACAGCCATGGCAGTGATGCCGCCCCCCACCCCCACACACACACACACATACACACACTCACCACACAACCCGATGCACACACCCTGTTTACATTCAGAGGTCCGATCCAGAGAGCCGGTCAGGTCTGCTTTGTGCGATAGTGGCCTTTAATAATAACACAGCCTCTGCGTTGGAATTGAATTTCATACTTGGATGGCTCGACACTGCATTCCCTTTCTGAATTCGAGAAGTGGAGCAGCCAACCTGAAGATTTCTGTGTCTGAGAGAGCGGGCTCGTGATGCACTAGCAGTCCGCACACCAGGCCGTCATATACAGCTGACGCCTCTGCTGAATTAATCCCACTGTTGCCTTTTTTGTTGGGGGGGGGGGTGCTTTCATTTTCTTTGAAAGGCTCTGTTTTGATGCTGGGGAGGAATGAGGAAATTCAGTATCTCCCCTGCGAAATCCAAGCGGTCCTGACTTAACTTTATCTGTCTGGAGGTTTCGAAGAGGAGATGAGAAGTTGCTGTTTTCAATCTGACTCCTGAGCCAGAAAAAGGGGGCAAAGGGTCCTCGTTTAGGGTCCTGGCGTGGCGGCGGCTGATATCAAGCCCTCCGAAAACAGCCAGCTTCCTGACTGACGTCCAGTTGAATGGAGAGTTTGTCAGACAGCTGACTTCTAATCTCAGGTGTGGAGACACGGTGGAGTGGTGGTTTAAAGGGCTTCCCTCCTCAGCGCTAATACGAGCACCCGGCCTGCCAGGTAGCGTGCCAGGGAGAAGTGAAGGTGCTGAGGTCTTCCCCGGCGTGCAAGAAACGTGCGTCATCAGGATCAGCCAGGACCCGGGATGACTTTGGCTCTCGTGAGAATGGAGGCTTTACACTAGCTGCCAAACTCCCAAAAATACATTGCAAAAAACACTAAAACATTAAGGGGTGACACCAGTGTGATGGCTGGAAATGTGGAGGGAAACACATAAGGCTAGTGAGGGGCTATTCACAGCCAGGCGAAGCTCTTATCAAAGCAACTCATATTCTCACCCACTTAAGCAGTAGGGTTTTAACAGAAGGAATTCGGGCTAAGGGCTGATTTTTACTTCACATGAAAGCAGCGCACCATGGCAGGCCAACATCCTGAATGTTCATACTTCTAGTGCCAACGCGACAGGCAACCGCATACTTTGACAGCAGGCCTGGAGTGGTGCTTTAGAGCAAAGCTGCTCTTAAAAGTCACATTTATGTTGTGTGGAATTTATAAGAATAAATTTCACTAAAATAAAACCGTCTATTATGTGCAAGGCAAGGATATTACCATTAACAGAAACATTCCCATCGATTAAAATAAGATACGAAAAAAAGCTACAACTAAATGAGAACTATAAATATTATAAAATAAAAGAAGTTACCAAACTGCCCATAGGTGTGCATGCTGTAAGTGACTGTTGTGTGAATGTGCCCTGTGATGGGTTGGCGCCCCATCCTGGGTTGTTCCCTGCCTTGCGCCCATAGTCTCTGGGATAGACTCTGAACCCCCTGCGATCCTGAATGGGACAAGTGGTTGTAGAAAATAGATGCATGGAGAGCACACCGAAACTAAACTAGATTTCAAATTAAAATAAGCTATTATATAAAAACGAAATAAACAGATCAAAATGACAATAAATCATACATGGGGCATTGCAGTACAAACATATTTTATATTAGTTCATAGGGGAGTCTTTATAATCCTTTAGTGAGGAATCTGCCACGGTGAGGGAAAGGGCAAGGGAAGAGTCGCAGGCTGATGTTCTGTAAAATCCCTTTTGGGGCTTTATTATGCGCAGAACAGTGCAAGACGACATGTAACGTCAATGACAGGACTGGGGAAACATACTCAAATGCAATCTGAAATACACTGGACTAAGGACAAGCAACGAGAGACAGCTGGCGAACGCAGGGATTCCACACAAGGTAAACGAGGGGGGTTGCATGGGAAGGACGTGACAGAATCACAAAAATGTCAGTACTGTCTGACTTTCGGAGTCAACCATTCTTCAATTCAACTAGCCATTTTTTGTTATCATACTGACCATAAAGGGTAGGAAAGGTATTGATATACAATCTTTCGACTGCTTTCTTGCTGCTTATTTTCCCCTGACCAATGAATGGTCAAGGTTCACGTCACTGAGCAGAGTCGACACAGTGTAATGATTTTTAAGTATTGCACGGCCTCGCACGCTGCACCCCTACGCCATGTCCAAGGCCAGCCCCTATCACGAAAATTCCACCACAATCGCCACATCTGCCAGATCTACATGAAGTAAAACCTAGCCCTCAGTCCCTCATTCAGAGGTACATTCGGCATCCCCAGCTTACTGCCTTTAGTGTGTAATTCATGACACAAGCAGGAAAGCATAGCTTTGAGCGCATAATAAGTAAAGTCAGTGAGAAAGTTTTACAGAAATGTTGACCGCTTGGAATGACAGTAAAGGATATTTGTGCCTGGTGACTAGCAAGGAGCTGCTCAGAGGAAGGATAACACTAGAGGTCATGGTGCCACAACTGCCCTGGAAGTGTTCTGGAACACAAAAGAACAGGAGTTCTAGGCACGTGTGGCTCTCGGAGGGCACAAAACTAGCTTCCCGTGGCACATTTCCCTAGCCCGCAACCTTCCGTCCAACCAAGCCTGACCAAAAACTGAAAAGATTCTCTCACCTCCACAGCTGCATTGCTCACTGGCGAAAAAAAAAAGCTGTCAGCACTTTAGCATTTCAGAGTTTATTAAAAAAAAAAGGAGCGAAATTCCTCACTGTTTGTGTACGCGCCTGTGTTAGACGCCAGGAATATCATGCAGAGTGCGACGTTTCAGGCTGACGATCTGATCTCGGATCAGGTGACATGGAATTTTGGGCACAGTCAAGTGTCTCAGTGTATCTCTTGTCTCCATCGCTCTGTTCATCTCTAAAAGCAAAAGGAGGCTTGGGTTTCGGATTTTGGCATTTGGTTAATCTCGAATTTGATGAGACGACGGGCCACGTGAAGCCTGCTGGGCCCATTCCCGGACCAGGAAATGAAGGGCAAGAGTAGGCAAAATCTCCACAATGGCGTTATTTTCAATGTAATAGTTCAGACTTAATAATGCAGGGTAATTTATCTTCTCCACCTCTTTTGAATTTTAGCCAATGCTTTCGCCGGGTAATAAACTATTCTAACATTTTACATATCCCAGGTGGAGCAGATTTAATGTTTTACATCTTACCCACGACAACCTTTGCCTTTCCCAAAAGGCAGCTCAGAAAGAGAGAGACGGCCCCCAGATAGAGCCACTGCATCGCCAGGCCGCTTTCCTTATAAGCTGTGGGTGTTTGATTTGAAAGACGACATCCTGATCTCCGTGCTCCGCTTTGTTAAAGCGGCCTTGGCCTCCACGCGCCCTCCCTGCCGCGGGGGCCGCCGACAGCACAGGAGGGACGCAGAGGAGTGGGGAGCGGAGAGCCGGGAGAGGCGGATTGCCGAAACGGGCGAAGGTATAAAGGGAGTCGAAGACTGGAGAGGAAGACAGTGAAGGGAAGATTGAGATCATGTAGGTGTGTGGTGTGGGTGTGGGGGTGTGGGTGGGGGGGATGAATCACATGTGAAGCCTGTTTGCCGCCTCATTGGGGAGCTGATGTGTTGGGAGCTGCGGATGGCGTGGTAATGAGGACGCAGGGTGAGGTGCGGTTGGGGCCAACTGAGGTGTAGGTAGGGGCACCGGGCGACGGGGGGGGGGGGCATTAGCATGCCGCATGAGGTCTCACCATGTTCACACATGTTCATGTTCCTGTAAAGCGAATCCAGGCGCACTTCCGCAGACAGCAGCGCTCAAATAACTGACATGCTTTCGTGACTTTTATACCGTCAGCGACTTCAGACGTAGGGATGCTTAACATCTCAGCGAAACTTCTACTGCGAAAAGGGCAACTGACAGACTGATAGCGGGAGAGAGAATGAGGGAAAGAGAGAGAAAGAGAATAAGAGAGATGGAGGGATACAGAGAGAGAGCGAGAGAGAGAGAGAGAGAGTAGGATAGAGAGAGAATGAGACGGAAAGAGAGAGAGAATGAGAGAGATAGAGAGAAACAGAAAGAGAATGACAGAGAGACAGATACGGAAAGAGAGAGAGAGACAAAGAGAATGAGAGGGATAGAGAGAGAGAATAAGAGAGAGAGTCTCCAGGGCAGATGTTCACGCACTAAGTGCTGGCAACAATTTCTCAGTGGGGTCAGACTCCATTGCGGTTTCTGAGCAGCCCAATCGGCGTGATTAAGCAACGTGTTTCTGTGGGGGATCGATGCCCTAAATGTGATTTCTTAAGACCGAAGTATGGCTTGACATGTCTGCCCATTAATGAGTCAAAAGGAGGCGCCCTCACTCAACAAGAAGTCCTAAGACCTTTTAACTAATAACGGGGGCGATCCATAGCAATATCCCAGCCCTGTCTGTTTGCTGAAGCCTTATTTAAGGAAAGGTTAAGCTGTCGCCAGGAAGAAAGCAATAGCATTGTCTTCCAGGGGCCCCCGGGCTGGCGATACGCTCTCCCAGGTTAATCTGACACGGGGAAGGTGGGGTGACGGCATCGCCTTCTTAACGTGACCGCCCTGGGTCAATGTTCGGCGTCCATCACTGTTTGCTATCAGACTCTACAAAGTCAAGCTCTAAATATATCAACAGTGAGAGATGGTAACTCACAGATGACCCCTGTAGTTCTATATTTGTGTCGTAGCAAACTACATTCTGCCATTCTGTACTTCCTTCAGGGTCATATGTACAGGTTAATTCCCTCCCGTCGTCCTTCCTTTATGCAGTGAGAGCTGGATAAAGAGGCAAACAGGCATATTCTCTTTATCCTGTCACCTGTCTGGATGGCTTTATATCAGAGGAGCTGATGCTCCTCTCAGGAGTTCGACCCTGTGGCCCTCTCGGCCACTTCCTGCAGAGACCTGAGCAGTGACCTGTGTCCTGTCTGGATTCCCTCGAGGTCTAACTGTCCCTCACTAAATCATCAGAAACCCCATCTCTTCATGTGGTTGACAGAGTGAGCTCCAGGAGATGAACCACTTGGACAGTTTTCATGGATCCATGATTCTAAGTGGAATTCTTGCATTTTCTTTGGTGTCTGGGTGGCAGTTTTTAATACTGGGATTCACTCAGATCTTCTGGGACACCCGAGCTTCTCTCTAAGACCATAATTCAGATGGTAAATACCAGAGGTGTAAATTTCAGGTCCAGAAAGTAAATCCAGACCAGGAATTTGTTTCAACCAACTCTGTGACTTGGGCTGTGGGGGCCACTTCCTACCAAGGGCGCATTTGTAGACTGATTATGTCACAGCGCCGTGACGAGGCTGTCCGAATTCGATGGCTCCTCCAAATGCAGCCCACAAATGCATCCTACTTTTCCACGTTTTTTTAAGGATGGGTCGGGTGTATTCTTCGCAGCCCACCGTATCCCAAGATGCATTGTGGGACGAAGTCGCGATGAATCTTGGGATTCTTTACAGAAAGGCTGTAGCAGCAGAAGCGGCAGAATACACTTTTAAATGTAGCGGTACAAATGTTAAAAGCTTACGGCGCGTGTGCTGTACAGCTTTTGATAATTGTGTAGAAATATTTTTTGAAGAAATCGCCCAGTACACTAGTAAACTTACTTTAATAAAAGAAATATATAATAAAAAAGACAAAAATATGATGATAAATAACAAGATAAATATTTTATATTGTACAATATTATTTTAAAATATATCGAAATAAAAGATAATAATAAAAAAAAAAATGAAACTCCCAGTTTGACACTGGGCTTGTCTACTGCGACTGCCATAGCAACCTTTAACCAATCACATTGCTTCTCGCTTAGGATATGACTTGATTGGCTGCCACTCTTTCTGGCTCTGAAGGTTAGACCGTTCAATTTCACAGCCACTCTCTCCTGGCCTTCGTGCTCGCGGTAGCATTCTAGGGACGCGGTGTATGGAGGTTGCACCCTGGGTAGGACACAGCCCCTGAATTCGGACACTGCCTGTGACTCTTAATGCTCAGGTGGTTGGTTAAAACAAACACTAGGTCTGGATTTTCACTTCCTGGACCTGAAATTTACACCGCTGGTAATTACATGTGACTGAGATCATCAGTGGGTTTGGTCCTTCTTTTTGAGGCCTAAGCTGGACAGCTTCCCTGAGCTAGGTGCTTCGGTCTTTGGATCGGTGGACTGCTAATGATGCAGGTTTGATACAGAGTTACATCTATCCAACTTCCATAACTGCTTACCCAGTACACTGTCACGCTGAGTCTAGTGCCTGTGGCCGGGTCTGAGGCGAGGGGACACCTTGGATGGAATGCCAGCCCATTGCTGAGCACACACGCTCAGAGTTACGTGCTATTTTCAATTCAGTTGAACCACATGTCCTTGGAACGCAAGAGGAAACCGGAGTACTCAAAGGAATCCCACACAAACCTCCGTGCACACCGAGCTGGAGCTGAGAATGGAACCCACATCCTTTGAGATGTGAGGCCACCAGGCCACCAGCAGAGTCATTTAGACTTATAATAAAAAGCAAAGTCTGGTTTGTGTCCATGAATCTAATGGTTTGTCACATGCATTTGAAAAGGGGAAAAATCCAACGGTCTTGTTACGTCCACCCCCCAGTGGTCGCCTGGCAGGCCCACGGCAGGGGGGGAGGGCAGCGTAGGTTTCGGTGCTGCCCTTGGTCTGTTCTCGTGTTGTGTTTCTGCTGCGTAGTCAAAAATCTGATCTGTATTTGGGGGCAGGTTGGCTGGCGGGCGACCCAGTCCTGTGCTGCGCTCCGGTGATTAATGTGTCAGAATCACACCATTTTAAACAGATGTGAACGTCTTTTATCCATCGCTGGAAATGAACGCTCCCGTTCAGTTATGCACCGTGCTCTCCGAACAAAAACATTTCCTTCTCCGACCTGAAGTCAAGAAGCTTTTGAAAGAGAAACAAGCGGGGAAAAATATGAAAAGCAGGAAGTGAAGAGAAAAAAAAATAGGTCAAGCTCACCGAAGCTAGTGGCAACTATACTGTGACTGGTCCAGAGTTTGTGTTAACTTTTGGTCTTGAGTAACTGAGATCATTTGCTTTTTTCTAGTCCATCATCCAACTGGTCCAACTGGAACCTATTAAATTCTCCCAAGTCAGGATGAAGCTGCAGGTTTGCAGGAGAATTCCCATCCAGCTGAGTGGGAGTTTTGGACAGGGGCGGGGTTCTGTACTGACCACAGAATTGCCTCCTTAAGCAAGAGGTTTGAATTGGAGGCTCCTGTCAGCGTGTGTCTCCAGCCAGAAGTGAGTTTGACCTTGTGACAGGCAGTTTCACAAGTAATCCGAGAAACCGTAAGGAGAAAAAAATGCTGAAAACATCCACTGCTAGGCAACAGGAACGGGACCATTAGAGCAGCATTAACAGCAGGGAATAGCACTACTCATTAAATAATAACCCCATTGCAGTATGGGAGACAAGGACAGCATTGAAATGATCACAACGTCCTCATCTTCCTCCACAAATCTTTTGTATCAGAATGCCACAGGGATCAGGTACATTTTATCAAGGTGACAGATTCATCATGTTCAACCAACTCTCCCCTCAAACCACAGGATGTTCGAGAGCCCCTCATTACCAGCCAATTATCCAAGTGGCCGCTTCTTCCTTACTTGCTTGTAGTAAAAACATTTATGGTGGTTGGTATGGCAACCAAGTCAGGGTTTGGAGGCTAAGTGATTAAACAAACAGATAAGTGGCCTTGGAAAACACCAGGTAAACTGCATCGGACCTGTATTATGGTTGTTTTCAGGTTCAAGCAAAGAGCTACTTTTTGTTTGAATGGTAACATACACAGTGCAGGTTGGATTTTAATTATAGCTTGTAATTATTGCTTATTGATTCCTTGTTGTAAAAGTGGGAGCCACCTTGCTGGAGATTTGGTGCTACAAATTACCCATGTTTAACAGTGTAAGTCTGATGCTCACGCTATTTACTCCT
>JAODKN010000108.1:523350-538296 GCA_026774425.1 Petrocephalus zakoni
CACCCCGCAAAAGGTATCATCGTGAGATTTGCATGTTGGATAGGTTCAGTTTTGGGTGCGTGCTGTGAGCTTTAGGTCATCATTTGCTAAAGGACTTTACTGCTTCTGTGGCAGTAGGTCACTAGGTTACAAGCTTAAAAAAATGACTTAATGCGTATCTACAATAACTCGCATCTACAATAACTCATTATGATACATTATGATATACTATGAAAAAGGGAATGCTTCTGGAAAACCTTTATTTTTCTTTTCCTTTTTTCATAAATATGCATATATATGGCATAATATATAGGGTAATACAGGGTATTGGCACAGATGCCCCGATTCAGTTCTGAATGGCAAGCTTCCGATTCGACATAGAAATGAATAGGGATGCATGGGCCGATCCACTTTTTTTTTCCAGTTCCGGTCTAATTCTGATACACAGCTCCGGATACTGATACAGATTCTGATTTCAAGAGCTCTTTTTACTTTCATATTATCATTGTAAGTGCACCTGAACTGAGGGTATCGGCTGATATGAGTACCGATCCGATACCACAGCTCTTTCTTTTTGAACCATACAAAATACTGTCACCTTGTTTGTACGTCTTGTTCTAAGCATTTTTGAGGTGTTTGCAGCCAATTTAAATATCGTCCAAGAGAGGATGGTACACGCAGGTGGTGACTGCTTAAAAAAATTCCTCACAATGTTTCTCCCACTGGCAACAGCTTTGTTGCGATAGCAGCCCCCTGTGTATCACAAGGTGTAGCCAGTGCACTAAACAGCCCAAATTAGTGACTCCCAAATCAGCCATTGCCTTTTTCATATTACTCGCAGTCACTGCACTCGCATCAACTGAGTGGCAAACGGACAGCCCTAGTAGCAGCGTTAGCATTCAGTATGAATGCCACAACAGCAGCTACAATGGGTGCGCTGTCGTCCGATTGATTGTAGAAACGATTTAACAAGAAATAGGAGCTTTTTATAGACTGCCGAAAACTAAATAAGTATCAGACGTGGATCAGTCACATTTGGCCGACGGACGGATCGGGTAATAGCTATGCCCCGGTGCCAGTACCGATCCTGAATACTGGATCGGTGCACCTCCTAGAAGTGAATATGAAATGCAGTATAGCAGTTTTCCATATTTGGAGAGATGTTTTAAAAAGCTCTGAATGGAATGCAGATTTACAGATGCAGTCACTGGAAACATCGTGAACTGCTAAAGAGTGGCCAAAGCTTGTCTAGATATTTTCATTTGGGGGACATATGGGTATAGTTCCTTCAAAAACAAAACCAACCTTTCTTGTTCAAAACAAAAAATGACTTCTGACTGAAAAGAATAACTGAAAATTAAAAATGGCGAGTCTGAAACTCACACGCCATTTTTCAGAAGGACTTTAACTTAGATATGCTCCAAAACACAAATTATTGTAATGCGAGTATTGTTTCTTATTTAGGACTAGCAATCAGTGCTGACATCATAATTCGATTTATTGTTTGTTCCTGATTGGATTCAGTTTCAGCTCTGTTCAATGTTTTAGACACTTTCACTAATGTGTGATAAAACCAAATTTGTTGTAAAAACAGTGACAACTGGCACAGCACTCTAGCATTAACGTTGCAAAGCAATGTAATTGTTTATCATTAAATGGTGGAAAGAAGCTAATGGGAAAAAATCTATAATAATAATAATATAATAATAAACTTATTTTTGTACTTGTGCCAGTGATTTACACCGAAATGTCGCCCACACTTTTCTCTCTGCACCCTGTACCCAGTCAGAAATAAATAAATGTTACCTGCAGACTTTTTGTCACTTTCATTTGCTTCAGTGCTACCTATGACATTATTGACAATACTGGACCATTGCGGAAGGGTGGGCTCTGTAAAGGTGTTAACATGTTGGAGAGTGACTGTGACAAAACTTATTTACTGTTCACACAGTGTACATCGTAACTTACTATGTGCATTTTTCTGTGCTTACTGTGTGCTAATTTCTGCTAGCATGTCTATGAATTGCTACTAGAAATACTACCAGAATTAGGATTTGGTTACATAAATTTTCATTCCAAATCCATTCTGTTCAGCTGTTCCGTACGGCTGCTTCCCAGGTTAACCCAATCGTATCTGTGCACAACCTCATTATAAGGCGAAAATGCATTTTAATACAGTACACCTAACCTAAGAAACATCAGCCTAGCCCCTACCTTAAACATACTTGGAACACTTACATTAGCCTACAGTTGGGCAAAATCATTAGCGCAAAACCCATTTTATGGGTTATATGCTGCTGAATTTCCCGTGTAATTTATTGGGCTTCAAGTTTCAAATTTTTGGGAATGTATCAATACATCTCAAAGTATGATACTGCTGAAAATGAATGATATAGATATAGATGCAGAACACTTGTATCTCCGTACATTTCGAACAATAAGATGGTGGTGATGCCACCAGCTTGGTTTGGTCACGCATTAGGTCCTGATAGTAAACAGGACCATGATGTTGTGGTTAAAGTTATAGGTATGGCTCTGTTCTTGGTGATAATGGCACAGCAGTTTGATGGATGAGTCTGTATTTAGCGGAAAACGTTACCCGATTGACTGCATTGTGCCAACTCTAATGTTTGGTGTAGGAGGGGTAATGGTGTGGGGCTGTTTTTCAGGGGTTCGGCTAGGCCCCTTAGTTCCAGTTAAGGGAACTCTTAATGCTGATTGGCAATGCTATACTTCCGACTTTGTGGGAACAGTTTGGGGAAGGCCCTTTTCTGTTCCAGCATGACTGTACCCCAATGCATAAAGCAAGGTCCATAAAGACAGGGTTGGGTGAGTGTGGAAGAACTTGACTGACCAGCATAGAGCCCTGACCTCAACCCCATTGAAAATCTAGAGTGGAGATTGCGAGCCAGGCCTTCATATCCAACATCAATGCCTGACCTCACTAATGCTCTTCTGGATGAATGGGCAAAAATTCTCACAGACACACTCCAAAATCTTGTAGAAAGCCTTCCCAGAAGAGTGGCAGCTGTTGTAGTAGCAATTGGGGGACCAACTCCATATTGATGCCTATGTATTTCAAATGGGATGTCATTAAAGTTTCTGTAGGTGTAATGTCCAGGTCACCCAATACTTTTGTCTGTATAGTGTGTCTGTGTGAGTGTCATGCAGTTGTTTGTCTTTTTGCTCTGTGGTCTGATTTCTGTTCAAGTACGTTCTATGGGGGCCTGTTGTGTACCTATGTGCCCTTGAACCCTCCTGGGTGGTGGCAGGGCAGGGGAGGGGCGTCTTTGGTACTCTGCTCCAATGCATCCATCCTCAAACAGCTCTTCCTGGGGGCAGAGGCTGGTCTGAGCCGGTCCCCGTGTTCATCCCTGATACACTCTGTGGCTTTGACAAGATAAGCTGCCTTTTTTGCAAGCGCATCACGGCGCCGCTTCCTCCAAGGCCCAGACAATTTCCTGCCATCGGCAAGGCTCAGCTTATCCATTACTGAACCTCATAATGGGCTTTGCGTCATCCTGAAGGGGCGCTAGCAGGCCGGCACAACACTAGCGGGGAGAATTTGTCCTCTGATAGGCTGAGGGCGCGCTGTCTGAGTCAGGCAGTGAGGCCTGGCCTCCTCTACCCTTCATGTCCTACTCCCTCTGTCCCAGGAGTCTGTTCTTTCATATTTGCCCCTGGGCTGCTCCCATTCTCGGCTCCTCCTCGTGCCAGCCAGTCCCATTAAGGGCCTTGCTGCATCCTTTATCTTGATCCCCCCACTTCTACTGGCCGGAAGGGTCAGAGCTGGCAGTGTTGCATAGACCACCACTCTCTAGCTTCTCCAAGCAGCACTGCAGCAGCTGGACTTCCTGTACATTTGAAGGGACCCAAAATATAACCACAGTGAAAACAGTGAAACTAGGCTGGTAGCTCAGAAGTACTCTTGTGGCTGTTACTCACCCGGGAAGTGAGCGAGGGCGTCGCCGGCATGCGCAGCCGCCCCATTCCCGTCGCTTGCTCTCACTCTCCTAAATTGGCGGATGCCTTTCCCTCGAACCGTCAGAGCCGCTGGACGTGTGAGGCGGCTGGGCACCGGAGAAACGTGAAAGTTGGCTCCGAACAGGGAGCCAGGGTAGGGAAGTAGGGTGCTGTTAGAACATGCGTGGCACAGCCAAAGTGGTGCCCCGCCCCCCAGCTCCACAGACAAAAATGCGCCCATCGCTTCTGCCCCTGAGGCCCGGAGCTGGGTGTGATGTCAGTGCTGCCTTAACTCCCTTATTCTCACAGCTAAGATCTGTTTCATTAACTCCGGTCGTCATTCGGAGTACTGCCGAATCTCCTATCGCGGTTACCGCTTTGTAGAAGATTAGGGAATGATGGGTAAATGATAAATGCTTTTGGAAATGACTGGAGAGTATGGCTTCCTCTGTTCTAATGATTATTACTTCAGTTAATAGCCTTTTAAATACTTTGCATGCTGTCTTTGGTTCTGGGGTTCGGACTGTTTATATGGATGTGGGCTCGTAACCTGGCGGCAGTAGGTGCAAGTAGGCTTGTGGGGTAAAATGATATTGCAGCATATTTTCGATGTACCATGGCATTTTGGGTACACCCAACAAAACTGGCAGAATTTTGTTTTTTTTTTTTTTTTTTTATTGTGCGGGAAGTAGGTTGAGAACCGAAACCCTATGCCAGTATGTCACCTGTTCCCATAAGGTGGGTATGTACCTCACCATACTTGAATGCATATTTCAGTGCCACTTAACTGCCTGAGCTGTCGATTGAAATATTTGCCCTCTGGTGCTCAGGCAACAGAAGCATCACTCCACCTCAAGTGCCTTCACTAGTTAACATTACACTTTCTCTGATGTCAGCAGGCTCCTGCCATTAGCTAGTAGCTACCTTAAACACGGTTAAAATATCTAAATCTAAAAGGTCTGAAGTGTGGCTTAAGGATTCTGACACCATGACATTAAGTAAAGTTATGTCTCTTGTTTTTATCTATATATTTAACTCTTGTGTACATATCTCAGGTTCCTAGTGACCCAAACCGCCATGTTTATGGGTCTCCTGCGGCTGTATGATTCAGGGTGGAAGCTGTTCCCAGGATCTGTCACAAACTTTTTATTTGCAACAATTTAGTACCAAATTTATGACAAATTAGCTTAAAAATGAATGTTTTTCATGGTCATTTTTTTCCCGAAAAAGTTTGTGCCCAAACAAGAACTTGCTTTTTTCTCCATTATTTCATCTCCATGAGTCAGAAAAAAATCACTGAAATAAAGTAAAATCAAGTTCACTCATATTAACCTTTTCTTATAATGTTTTCTTTCAATACCACTACGTATTATGGCTGTGTGTGTGTGTGTGTGTGTGTTGGAGTGGTTGGGACGGCCACCACAGGGGGCGGAGTGTGTCAGGGGCAGGGGGTGTTCAGTGTCTATCCTTTTTAGGGGCTTCTAATAAAGAACACTGTCACAAACGAAACTACCGTGTCTGCTTCCTTCCTGCGATGCCTGGGTCTGCCGGTCATTGAGAGAGAGAGTGAGAGAGTGAGACACTGCTACTCACAACACTTAACATTAACAGTACACATGACATTACATACAGTACAATGTTTACACTCATACATACATTATGAACTGTACAACTAATTACTTTACTTACAGAGCTGGCACTGGTCCAACATGCTGCACTGTCCGATGGGTACCTTCACAGCCCCAATCGTAGGGGATAAGCCATCCCCGGACCCCACACAGTCCTGATGGCGCTCCAGGTAGCGCAAAGGTCCGACCCCCCCGGTGACCACTTCAGCCAGATGCCGGGCATTGCCCTTGTGCGGTGTAGTCGGGATGCACTGCTGACTGCGGGCCCTCCTGCTCGCCGGACCGGGTGGCCCTGCGCTGCCGCTCCAGGTCCCACTGGTACTAGCCACGCTGCTCCTCCAGCTCGAGGTGCTCCCTTGCCAGCTGGGCCTCCAGAGTGCCGCTCGCTCCCTGGTGCTTCAGCGGCCTTGGTCTCCTGTCACTGGCGGTCGCACTCACGCTCCCACTGGGCAAGCTGCTCACGCAGCTTCTCCAGGGTGTGCTGCCCCTTCTCAACGTCCTTCCACAGCCTTTCCTCGCCCTTCTTGCTCTGTGCCCGCCTCTCGTCCAGCTCGCGATGCTCCCGGTCCAGCTGGGTCTCCACAGTGCGGCACCTCTGCGGCCTCTGCTTGCTGCTTCTGGCGGTCGGGCCTGCCGCTGAGGTTGTGCCGTGGCTCCTCACCACTGGCGAGCTCAGAGCTCTCGTTGGCCAGTGGGCGGCTGGACTCCCTTCCTTAGTTGCAGACGTCATCTTAGCCTGGGATCCAGGGCGTGCTGCCCAGGCTGGGGCCATTCGGAACAGACGGGGCTGCGCCTCCCTCACTGTGTTGCCCCCCCCCACTCCGCTGCTCACCTGGCAGACTTGCTGTGGCCTTCGGGGAAGACCCGAGCCCCCTCTCCGCAGCACCGGCAGATGAGCTTCCTTTCTCGAAGCCCGCGGTCCTGAGCTGGCCTCGACCCAAAACGGCTGCTGCCGCTTCTCCCACTCTGCGGCTCCACAGCCGCCCACAGGTCTGCCAGGCTGGAGCGGCCTGTCAGACTGATGGCCAGGAGGATCTGCTCCAGTACCGCCAGTGGGGTCGCTTCTGGCATCCAACTTCTGAGTCCAGTGTGATAACTGACAGACCCAGGCAGAAGACGAGGCAGCTTTGTAAAGCTTTCCTTTATTTGCAGCCCTTAAAAGGACCGAACACAAAGACTAAATACATTATCACAACACATGACATTACATAAAGTACAATAACGCCAAAAGACATGACATATACAGGGAACTATTTACATTATTTACAGGGCTGGCACTGGTCCAACATGCTGTGTTGCCCAACGGGTACTTCCAGTGCTACTGTGTGTGTGTGTGTGTGTGTGTGCCTTAGATATGTATGTAGTATGGTTTTAGTACCAGTCTCAGGAAAAAAAACAGAACAATACCCAACCATAACGGGAAGGAGTGCTTGACGAATTTTAAAGTACTGGAATAGTGTTGCTTTCGAAAATGCTGTCAAAATACCGTATGCTGCGATATAATCTCTGGACAGTCTGACGGTATGAAAAATGAGATTCCGCCAAAGACTAGTTTCAAGTTTCTGCATTAACTATTTAACCATTGAAGGGGTTTGTAATCTGAATAGATTAAAATGCAGATGGATAAAAATGCTGCTTACATTTCACAGACTGGCAAGGGAAATGATAGTGAATATTCATGATGTATGATGACAGTTTCTCAGTACAGGTGTTGGGGTAGATGGATTTCATTGTCATGGGTATAGTTTTGAAATATAGTGGATTCAGGCCAACGTTACTTTCCCCCTGTATAATTTTACCATGTTTCTGCTACTTTTTAGGGTGTCATAGGACTGCTAAAAGGTCCTAAGTGTTTACATTAAGCCCTTGCAGATTGTTTTCGAGTGCTGGGCTGACTTTCCGCATGAGATTTCATTTGGTTTTCGGACTGGTTTTTGGCACTACCTAAGGCCGTGGTACTGAGAAAACCATAGCTAGAATAGTTTGCCGTCGCGTGGCTAATGAAAACCACATCTTCAGCAGGCTCGGGACTAAGTGCAGTGTCTGCTGCCAGTGCACACGCATGCGCACACATGCTCATGCGGGCCGCAGTGCGCACCATATGACAAGGGTCCGCACGCTTTTGTCCCCTTTACCGAGTGGTCACTTGCTTGGGTCTAAACCTCTGTGGCCTGCCATGTGACCTGAGTCAGCCAATCAGAGCATGATGCAGTCCAGAAGAGAACCAGATGTTACTGTCCAAGCTGGCACAGCTTCAAGTTTTTTTGTTTCTGGTGATCTCCATCCCCGTTTGCTGCTCCCTTTATCACAGCACCATCTGGTAATCTGCCTCTTGAAATCTGTGTGCCATGGTTCACGTCAAAGGTCACAACAGTGGTGAATCGTGTAGATTTCTTGTTTTGTATGCCAGTCTTATTAGCTTGTGCATCTGGGTTTTAATTAAGACTTTAGTTTATATCTCAGATGTAAATCTAGCCTTTAGATTTAAAAGGCTAGCAGAAGTGAATTCCTACACCCCCTCCTCACCCTGGTCTCTGCTGGTTGTTCATTAGTCTGGTGTAATTGGGTTGGCGCAAACAGCACTGGAATAAATGAAAGGCTTTCACTGCAAAGGTCAGTACTGAGCTGTGGATCTAGGACCACCATGCAGTCAACCAGCTGGAAAACTTATATTTTCCTGCTTAATTTTGCCAAAAATGGCATAATGTTTTCAGAAGTTGATTGATTTCCCTGAGCCCATTTTGGCATTTGCACGGCACTAGGCCATTTCAAATCTGGCACTTCAAAGCGGATCAGGACCAGGTCCAAGTGTCGGCCTGGTCTGGGAGCAAGCTTCCATGTTCTGGCCCTTTCTTGGAGATGAACAAATTATGGCAATGGAGCATTCAAAAGCTTTGAAGAACAAATGGAATATTCAAGTGAGGCTGAAGGTTCACCTGACGACGATGGGTTGAGTGATTCTATGTGTGCTGTTGTGTTTTGTGAAACCAAGGTGGGGGACAAGGGGGCAACTGAAGCAAGCGTTTGACCTCATGCTAGATTCGGCGAGCCGCAGGAATTGTGGAACACCATGGCTAACACTCCTGCACCCAGGAGAATCACAACGCCGTTATCCTCTGCTTCCATCCAGACGTGGTAATTACAGCCTACTCTAGGCTTGAGTACGGGAGGGGTTTCTGATGGGAGCCGGCATCTGGTAATAGGATTAAAACAGGCGTATGGTGGTCTGCTGTGTTCTCTAACAGCTATAAACAGCTGCTGCTCCGCAACTGTAGGAGTTTCTGCAGAGGTGCATGAAGCCCGACGGCCTGTTTCCAAAGCCGTTAATTCTCCGGCAGTCATATGTAGTGAAACTGCCAACCGTCCCTTGAACCTTTGCACCATCTGCACAGTCAGAGCCCCAGAGTTCTGGTCAGCATCCTCCTTCCCTTCAATAAAGTGTCATCTTCTCTTCTCTTGATGACTAATGCCATGAAGCATCTTCTGAGCTGCTTGCTCAAGCTGGTGGCCATGCTTGTTTGTAAATGTCCTCTCCATACCCTGCAACTACTATTTGATCATTAGGATAAATCATGAGAATGTTACAAATAAAACTGACTCCCATGCATTATGTGTATTGTTGATCTATAGCTGTTACTTTGGCATTTTGGGACAATTACAGAGATGTTTGTGGTATGTCTGTTAGAACTGAGAGGAAGAGGCGAGGGAGGGAAGGCAAGGAAATCAAGCTGGCCAATAACAGCAAAAACAGTCAGATCCGGCTTTTTTCACACAGCGGTTCTGTATGCGGTGAGAGATGCAAAAAATAAATTGGAGTGGCAGCCTTTTTTCCCAACTGTGTGCTTTGTGAAAAAAAAGAAAATCGTAATGTGTTTTGGAGTTGGCAGGTTTTGCAAAATATATCTTGAATGATTTAACTGATGCTAACTTTTGCAATAATGAGTTTGTTTGTCCTGTTCTGTGTAATACTGTATTCATTCAACAATTTAACACTCTTTTGATCTTTCAGTGAATTATGAATTTATAAAGACCAGTATCATGATTTTTTTCATCAGAATTAGATTACTCTAAATCCAATATCAAAAAATTCAACGGCTGCAGCTCTACTCCCCTGTAGGTTTTTGCTGGAGAAGTTCAGGGTCAGTCTGCTGCTCGACAGTTAGGTGTCTTCTGTGACGTGAGATGTAGGCGTTCAAGCTGGGGCTGTTGCTGTATACTGTAGGCCATCAGTAGCTGGCTGTCCCGCCGAGGCTGCAGAAATGAGAACCGATGTGTCTTGAATATTCTGTCCTCGTTTGATCTTCTCAACTGATCCCCATCGTGGGGGCTCTGGTGCTTTTTTTTCTCTTTTTCTAACCCCCATTCCTTTCAGCTTCTAATCGGAATATCTATTAAGTATAAACTACTCGTTCCACCCCCCCCCCCACTTAATGTGACTCACTTGGGACAGGTGAAGGCATTTTGCAAGTGACTGCATAACGTGATGTAGGCTTATAGTAAAAGAACATACTTTGTCACCCCCACACCATTAGAATCTGATTTACACCTGCAGCAGAAAGAACAAGGTGTTGCACTTAAAATACTGAAATTTGCTCTTGTTACAGCTGCTCTACCATGTGCCATAGTGGGGTTTTGTATTTGTTCAAATTTGGAAGGCAAGCAGTAATACTTCAGATTTTTTTTAACCACACACCACTTTTTTCTTTAACTGTTTTAGTTTTTGTCTTGATTTGTATGCTTAATTGTATAATTCATGAACCTCCTCCAAGACTCCTTGTACGTTTTGTGCTTAGGGAATAAAAGGAGTCTGATTTTATAAACACGTTGTTGTTGTCAGTACATATTGTTGTCATTGAGAAACTGTATTTACAAGTAGCCCCGTCTCTGCTGGGGCTCGTTTTGAGCGGGATGTTGGTGCAGGTTCTCAAACTTGAGCTGTGCTTTCAGCCTCTGTGGGATGGTATGGTGGTCAGACAGTTGGGCCACTAACTATAGGTTTGTGGGTTTTGCTAGGATCCTGCTAGTCAGCCGGGGAAGTGTGTGTGCGTGTGTATGTGTGCACACGTGTTCTGGCACTCAAAGTATGACTTTAGATTTTAGATGGGAGGTCAGATAATGCCATCAGTGAGGAATTTGCATGCTAGTCTTTGGTGAAAAAGCCTCGGAGTGCCCCTGGAGGTATTGAAAGGGGGTAGAATTCTTTGGTGGTTGACATCATTTACAGCATGTCAATGCTGACTGCTGCTTCTCCCTATCATGATATGTAGGCTTGGTTTTGGATACATCGTCGATTTGGCATCACTCGTTGATATGCTGCCTTGGGTTTTTGTGTGTGTGTGTGTGTGTGTGTGTGTGTGTGTGTGTGTGTTTTGCTAGCAGCGGAAGCAAAACTTATACGGTCGTGGATATGGACGTGTCTTTAGCCATCTGGAGTTGGTGCAGGTACGCTGGTCTGCCACAGGCCCCAACCCCTCACATGGTGGCCACTCTTAGCATTGTGGAGGTTCTAAATGGGTCTGCTTTTCAGTCTTGTGTAGTAGCTGCTTAATTGCTTGGATTTGACAGGACTGAACCCTTTCTTGGTGGAAGATGGAAAACATTTTCCTCTCCTTCTTTGATTTCCCTGTTGTATGCTCCTATGCCCCTGGTCTGTAGTATCATATTTTTTCAGCTTCCACCTCCAGAAGGGGAATGATATGATTTGGAACAAATAGCCTTTAAAGGGCCAAAGGTCCCTTCTCATTGCATGACTGTGGCCATTTTCCCACTGTGGGGTAACTCTTTTTGTTCCTGGTATGCTTGTTCATAGAGCTGTTGGGCTATAAGGTCCCAAACTCACGTCCTGAATAGTCCCACATGAATTGTGGTGTCCAGCTCGTACTGTGGGCCAAGGGTTAATGTCATTCTGTCAGCCAGTTTGCCTTGTATGCTTCTTGCGAACATGTGGATTCTCAGTGTAGCTCTTTTGTCCTGAGGCCCATGTTTCAATATTCTCAACATTTGTGACAATTTACAATGCCAGTAGGGATAATACTAAAAATGTCCTTGTTAAAATTTTATATCCATTCTTTATTTTAAACCCACCCCCTTTTTACTGACCTCAGGGGGGGCACACAGGTGGTTATTAAAGTAGCAAATTGTAAGAAACAAAGCGGTACAATCATAAACCCCCCCCCCCCCCAGATCTGACCTTTTGATAATTACAGAGTGTCTTGATAGGCTGCTCACTGTATAATTTGTTTCTTCTGTGGTAAATGTTTGCAGTGAGCACACAAATGAGCTAAATGTTGGTAGTCAGATGGATGTGGCAGGAGGGGCAGGGCAGCTGCACTCATGACTGATTTTTGGTGCCAAAAACACAGAGAAATGAAAAGCAATTGGGGTACCGTTAAGGAGCCCCCAGCCCTTAAGTGTCTGATGTTATGGTAAGATTTCAGGGACACCTGGTACATTTGTGGCTCATGCACAGTTTGCTGACTTCTGCCATTGCTTTAAAGTTGCTCAGCTCAAATAACTAATTTCAGCTGCAAAGGTACGAAACTGCGATAGGTCCACCTTCTTTGTGACTTTTTTTTGTTCAAAAACATCAATGTCAGTTTTTCCCCAATCCGGTCCTCAGGAAACCCACAGACCGTTCACATTTTTTGCTCCCTGGGAGGTGGGAGGGAAAAAAATGTGGACTGTGGCAGGGTGCTTGGAGGGAGCAAATACGGGAACCAGCTGTGGGTTGATCTAAGCAATAAGACTGGGGAGCAGAGTTTAGTGGGACAGGCCTGGGGGGCACGAGTCTTATCCCAACATAGCAGTCAATCAGGCACATGGGTAGCTGCGTGGCTTTGCAGGTTTGCACTCTTTTCTGGTAACTGGAAGGGTGCTGGTTCAAATACCATATCTGGCTGAGTGATGTCACTGTTTGGGCCCTTGAGCAGTCCTGTCTAATCCAAGCTTGGACTTTGCTTTGGACAAAAATAGGGCTGCAACTAACGATTATTTTGCTAATCGATTAATCTGTAGATTTTTATTTTTTTCGACAGTCTCATACTCTCAGATGCAGTTACTTTCATCCCTGTCTAAATACAATTAATCCTACCTCACTCACATGGCGAAAGATGGGACTATCTGAGCAGGGAAGTGTGCACCCTTGGCTACCTAACATGGCATTTTGCCGATGAAATAAGAACAGGGCAAACGGAGAATGGGCTGGGGAATAGGTTTCGTTTCGGCAGACGGGGTGTACGCGTGCTTATGGGAACGTGTGCGTGTGTGTACGCGTATGTGCGATCGTGTGTGCGGGTATGTGCGATCGTGTTATTGCGGGCCAAATATCGACACCTTTCTAACGCGTTTCAACACGCAAGAGGCGTGAAAAAAAAAAGTGCTGTCATGATGAGTCTGACACTATGAACACACGTTCTTTATGCGCATCTGCATCACGAAACTGCACTTGAAAAGCTTGTTTTTTACGTGCGTTCTGGTCAAGAGATGCATGGTTTTTTACACGTGTTCATTGTGACAAACGACATCGGTTTAATACCAATGACACTAAAAATAATATATGATTATAGCTAAATATACTTCAGCCCATCATATTTTATCACATTATACCCTTTTTCTATGATACTTTGAGGATTTTATTAATGTGCAGAGAAAAGTGTCTTGTCAGTGACAGTGAGCAAGGGCCGGAACGCGAGCCACACAGCGTCTCCATGTCATCAGGGACAAACTCGCCGTTGGTCATAAGTCTGAATTCTGACTGCAAGTTAAGTCCTTATAAGCAAATCTCCCCACTCACCAGCATCGGCTGTTACTTTTATATATTTAAATGCTGTTCCTGCAGGCTATCAGAATAAACCATATTGGAGCAAAGTACGTGCGACCTCTTTTTGTTAACTTATTTTTAAGGTAACACCGGTCATTTATAGGATGTACTTTTTTGGTCAGGAAGTTGCCCTCGTGATGGAACAATAATTAAAAATTATATATTTAAAATGCTATTCCTGGTAGCCGTCATAACTATTAATTTTTTTGTATTGATATGGTCGTCCATAGGACATGGCTGTCCCATGTTTGCTGGGATTGACCAATGTCAAACCAAATGAATAAGATTTAGTGTGCGGTACTTTAACAACAGTGGAAATCTGTGCTGAACTAATGCTGCCTGGCCTCCCTCTTTGCTGATTGGGTCATAACAGTTCAGTTTAAGTGGCTGTGAAAACCATAGGGCAGAGATAATTATGCCAGAAAACACCCATGAAAAATGCTTGTCACAATGAACGCGCGTTTTTTACGTGCATCTCTTGACCCGAATGCACGTCCTTCTTAAACACGCATTCTCTGCTTTTTGCACGTGGTTTCTTGGAGACGCGCATAAAAAAACGTGCGTTCGTAGTGTCAGATGCGTCATGACGACCTTGGTGATGGACGCACGTTTTTTACACCTCTTGCATGTTGAAACGCGTTAGACAGGTGTCGATATTTGGCCCTTTTGGCTTGCCATATCGTGTGAACGGGTGTGACTATTTGAGTGTATATTTGTAATGTGAAGTGCTCCTACACTTTTGACGACTTTGTTCAAACAGAGGCGGAGAAAACTATCATGTTTCATTTGTTACCGCCTTTGCTCTTCCTCCACCACGCTTTTGGCCGCGCTCTGTTCAGCTCTGTCTGCAGGTAAAGTTAACTTCTCCATGACATAGCGAGTTACACACTAATAGCACGACACAACGAATCGATAATTAAATTCATTGCAAACACTTTTAATAAACGATATTTATTGATTTTTTTTTTTTTTTTTTTTTATCGATTCGTTGTTGCAGCCCTAGACAAAAACATTTGTTAAATAAGTAAGTTTGATATGCAAAACCGGACGCCATCCTTAGTTTTCAGGTGTTTAACGGTTTACCTGCTGCCCTTTCCAACCCAGAGAAGAGGCGCTATTTGGTTAACTTGGTGATTCATCCATCCATCCATCCATCTATCGACGTCTTATCCCGATTGCAGGATGGTAATGCTAAGAGGAAATCAATATATCGCTCAAAACAGTCTTCATGCAGGTAAATCCCTCATGCTTCCCATCACTACCATCATCATCATCACCATTATCACCATCTTCATGCTGTCACTCTTCATCATCATTACATCACCCGTTATTGTCATTATGTGGTAGCGGCTCTTATGACATTTTATTTAAAAATATAAAGTGTAAGTATATATAACCCATGTAGTTCATGCGAAGTGTCTCTCTTCTCGTTACTTTTAGGAGAGTCAGTCTAACCCAGCAGTCACCTTGATGTGGGGGCCCCCCCCCCCCCCCCCCCCAAAAAAAAAAACCGCGCACCCGGGGGGGAAGGGTGATTTGTTAAGAAAAAACCCCAGG
>JAODKN010000108.1:568096-580364 GCA_026774425.1 Petrocephalus zakoni
ATCACTCCATAATCACACCATTTTCCCTCCAGCAGGAATTTTGACATTGGTCTGTAACTAGGAGAAAAAAAAACTCCCCTCCCCTCCCGGTAAGGCTTGTGGGGGAATGTCAGGAAATGGGTTCAGGACCCCACCAGGACCTTTCTAGAACCTTTCCCGGACCCCTGTGGCATGCAGAGCCGCCCCCTTAGCCCTGTCAGTTAATACATCCGGCACTGGGACCCCAAATACCGGGCCCGGCATCTCCATGGCAACCATAGACGGAGCCGAGGTGAGGATGCAGGTGCGGCTCCGAGGAATGTCGGGCCGGTGGGTTGGTTGCGGTTCTGTCGGGATGCAGCACGCAGGCTGGTTCGACATGCAGCCCCCCCAAAAAAAAAAGCCTACTGCTGAACGAAACTTCCGACAAAGCTTGGGGGAAATGATTCACGGCACAAGTTTTTCTGTGGGGTGGGGCGGCGCATATTATTATTTTTTTTCCCCTCTCCTCTTCATGAGGCCTGAGCTTGCGTCTGCCGTTTTCCTGCCACTGCGGCTTTCATTGCATGGGTCCCGCGGGGCAGATAGGCAACAGCAGTTAGGCTTGACTTTCCCCTACAAAGCGCTGAGTACAATGACAGCCAATTTGTGTTCTAACCTCAGGGATCGGCGCCATGCCCGCGGGCCCGCTCTTAAAGGCGCGGCGCCGAAAAAAACCTCCCGGTTGCCAGGCGTCGCGGAGGCGCTCATATGTACCAGCGTACGGCAGACACGTGGTGCACGACGCTCGTCTGCATGGGGGGTGAAAGAGAAGAGAAGAGGGGATGGGAGCGAGTGAGGGAGGTGGGGGGCAAGCCCCCCGCCATGGTAGCTCTGTTGCCCGCGGTGATCACGTCCCAGTAAAGGGAGATTTGCATAATTACACACTGCCGATCTTCATCTTTAACCAGTGAAGTAGGGGGGCTGTGTTTGTGCAGTCGCTTCTGTGTTTTGTGTTCCTGCAGTCTGCGGATGCCTGCTACCATTGGCTTGATCCAAGGGCCTGTATGTGGGGGATGGTGTTTGGGGTGGGGTCTGAGAGAGCACTGCCGTATGTCGGAACTGGACAGTCTGCCTCTCACAACATTGATTAAATGTTGTAGGAAGATTCCTTCAACTGCTGCGTGAGCTATTTGTTCGCCTGTCTGTCTGTGTCTGTCTGTCTGTGTGTCTGTCTTTCTAGTAAGGAACATCAGCAGAGAGATCATCCTTGCCAGCCGATTGGTAGTTTATATTCTCAAATGCCGGCTAATTATTTTGATTAGCACTGAGATTTTATTTATTTTTTTACTCCTGGATTTAAATGAGAGGAGAGAAAATGTCCTTTTTCAGTACAATTGTTGTGTTCTGCTCTTCCAGAAATAATTGGAAAGCACATATTTGGTATAGGGGGTAATCAAATGTTGTTCTAATCTAATTTGCTGGTGAACAATAGTCCAGGGACTGAGGTAAATTCATAAAAGTGGCTTAATGCGATGAACTTTAATGAGGTAATTTGCGATATGCAGGATGCGTCATTCGGTGGTCCTGCACTACTTTAAATGCACGAGGGATGGCCTTTTTGGGAGTCTGATTTGATAAGACACAGACTTATGGAGGTGTGTGTAAAAGATCGGGTCTTCTTCATTGCGTCCACGAGACTCATCAACTCGCGAAGTTTCTCGCGGAGCATGTGTGTGTGTGGTGTGACTGGGACTCTGGGCCAGAACACGGCGCTCCGGGCCGACTGTAAGGATTGGGAACTGCGGCGTCGAGACTGGCACCCTTGATGAAACACCCCAGTGGCTGGTGGTTGGCCGCATTCACTCCGTAGGCCTAAACTTAGCAAGTCTGTCTCTTCGCCCTCCTCTCATTTATTAGGAGTCTTCCTCAGGCCTAATTAATGCTTTGGCTCTTGACTTGATTTATGCGGTGTCGAGTTTCCCCCAATTTCCCTGTTGCTGCCAATGTCCACTTGGCACAGGGGCAGATTAACTGCGTCGGCTTCGCGGAAGACACTCGCGTCACTGAGTCGTTTCGGAAATCCACGGATCCGTTAAAGGGCCGGCGTCCACATCGTCCGTGAAATGAGGATGGCATGGAGGTCAAGGTTTGAGGGCCCGTCGCATCGATGTGGATGAGAGATGCGACTTGGTAGGTGTGAGAACGGAGAACAGTTTGTGAGGCGTGTTAAGACTCTGGGCAGAACAAGGGTACGATTCGGTGGTGCTGGTTGACTGCGTAAATTAACTTTTTCCCTCCCCCTCCCTGCTAGGGAGACTGTTGTATGTGGCGAAATCAAAAAAGAAAATGTGGGATCGGGGAGGGGTGTCGAGTGACACCTGCTTCCGTGTGACAAAATGAGTAGTGCTCTGTGGGGGGGTCAGGAGCTCATACGAGGCAGACCTTTGGGGATCAGCTTACGCCTACGCCTGGGCCGAGTCAGCGCCCTGGCAAGCCGACCGGACCCATCGGACCTTTCCAGACTAACGGCCCAGACTCGGCATCAATTTTCCATGCGCTTGCTATTTATGAGCGCTCAGTTTGCAAAAGATTGATTTTTTTTTTTTAAATATAAAAAGAAAAATACTCCATTGCTAGTGACCCTCTAGACTTGCGTGTTACCATGCTACCTTTGGGAAGGTTGCCGGTTCAAGCCGGGCCTCAGCACATCTGCGGGAGCCCCTAAATCCCTGATCCCGGGCCCCTGCTAAGGGTGACTGCCCTTCGCTGCCAAGCATGCTCTCACTTATGGTGCAGGCGGGATCTGAATTTCCCCACGGGGATCAATAAAGTATAATTATCATCTGATAGAGGCACCTTTTCCGGAAAGTGTGCATGGATGATTGTGAATTCCGAGGGTGGCTGTGCGGGGACGGCAGTGGGATGGGTGCGGAGCTGCGACCTTTAATCCCGCTGATTGCTGTTGATTTTTGCCTGCTGTTGCATCATTCCTCTAATGCATCATCTTCCACAGCAAGCCAAACGGACTTGGGGGTGGGGGGGTTCCTCTGATTGACAGGAGCTTCTTTGGCTTGATTTATTAAACAAAAGGGCGTCTGGAGACCGGCAGAGGTCGGACTGAAGACTGCTGTGTTATTTTTAAAGATAATGAAAGTGGTAAGCAGTTCCGTCGGGACGGGCTGCTGCACAACCCCAGCTGCCAGCACAGCCTCTGTGGGTCGGGTACAGGGGCCCCCCCTTCCCCCCATGGGCTGCTGTCCTAATTAGCACTTTCTTTAAAATGTTGTTTTACACCGTGCTCACAAACCCATCTCCTGATAATTAAGCGTACACGGTTCTGGGATTATGCCCCTCTTTCTTCCTGAGCTGCCCCCGACCAGGCCTGTAAGGGTACCGCCCCCCACCTTCAAGTTTAGCATTTAAATAGGAGAAGGCACAGGCACATGGAGGTATGAGGTGGGTGATATGGCACAGATTGCTACCCACAATGCATCATGGTGAAAGACCCCCAAAGATAGGGCAGGAGCTGGCCTGTGCTGCTTAGCCTTCTGCTGTATTTTAAAATTGGGGTGCCTGCCTTCTTTTAAGTTTGCCATCTCTTACCTTGCAAATCTTTGTGTCCCCTTTATGATACTACAGAACTAAATGTTAAAAGCCTCCATAAAGACATGTTAACCTTCTGGGCGTTTAAAGGAATTTTGGTCATCACAGAGTAACATTTCAGTTTACCCACCATCCCATGTTCATTTACCAAAAGAATGATTGACAAAAAAATGTCTGGAAGCAAAAATCTCTTCACCTACAGCACCTGAACCTCACAGATTTTACAGTGAAACGATTCCGACCTGGAAAATGTTAGGGGGGCGTTATTGTCTCGAGTCCCCAGGCGCCTGTTTCGGTGTCGGTGTTTGCCAAAGCCCCATCGATTACAGATCACCGCTGGATAAAATGCTGCACTCTGAGAAATCCAACTCCCAGGTGTTTTCGGTCCCGACACTTTTTTCTTTCTGCTTCTAGGGGGGACCGAGTGTCTGCTGGCAATAATTATGAAGGCTGATTGGCTTAGTGTCTGAGTAAATCCACCTTTGCCCATTCTGCCTCCGAGATGGAGGGGGGGGGGTGCGGAAGGTATCGCTTTGTTTTCCCTTCAACTTCCTGAAGGCTGCTTCTTCACTTAAAACCGCAAACTGCAGATGGTTGGAGATCAAACATACAGCAAGACAGTGTGGCTTGGTGCACAGTCTCAGGGAATCGAGACACACGGGGATAGAGCACCAGCCACTGACATTTAGGGCACTTCAACATAGTCAGGATTAACACCAAGAACACTAATGTCTTGGTCTCATAAAGGATTATTCAGTTAAGAGGCAGGGTCTTCGTTTTGCTGTAGAGGAGTGTTAAAATGTGCTTTTGACAGCAGTCTATTTGGTAGAGTGCGTATAAATCCCCACTTCTTTGTGAGGGCTCAAAAAGACTCTGGCAAGATGTTGCACAATTACTGTCACAGCATGGTGTTGGGTATTGGAGACTCTCTCTCTCTCCGTCGTTACTCCTAAAGCAGGCCTTTGTGCTGCGACAGACCCGCTGGATCCGTCGCGTCCCCGCGAGCTGCGTCCGATAGCCTGCCATCTGTGGCGCTGGTCTCGGTTCTGCTCGCGCGCGGGGAGCCATCGGGGCCCCTCAGTTTCCCGGCGTTCGGCGAAGCCCCGCGGCTCCATGGGGTCGCGGTGGTGGCTGACCAGACAGACGGATAGGCGATGGTGGTACCGCACTAATCGCAATTAGCAGAGCTCCGCGTCTGCCCTGAGAGATTGCGTTCGACAATGAGGGCGAGTTGGGGGGGTTTCTGCTTGGCCATCTGCGAGGGCGGTGTCCAGCCCCTCTCCCCCACTGTCAGCTTGTATCTGCGCTCTGTGATTACGACGTTCCCCCCGTTTGACCCCCAGGGTTTTTGGGATTTCTGGTGTGTCTGCTATGAGCGTACGGGCAGACGGTGTCACCAGTTTTTCTGCATGGTGGGGGTAGTGCCTTTGGGGCTGGGGGGCCTTTGAGGACCAGAACGAGACTTATAAGCCATCTTCACGAAGAACTGGGTTTTTGCTGATCCCAGGAATGACTCCCAGCTTTATTTGGGGGGGCCTCTGAGGACTGCCCCACATCCTTCAGCCCCCTGGGGGTGTAAAACGCAGAGTGTGGCCCGTTTGTCACTGCACGTTAATTCTTTCAACTTAATTCAACTTCAGAAAACTTTTCCGTCAGGTGACACGGAAGATTCTTCTTGAAAGTGCTGTCCTCCACACGAGTGGATGGAGAGAGAGATACTCATTTTGGTCTTTCTTCTTCTTCTTTCTGGTGCTAATGAAACAGCTTTTGTTTCTCCTCTGTAAGTTTAAAAAAAAAATGCTTAGTGAGAAGAGATGAGCAGAGAACGGCAAGCTGGAAGGATTCCGTGCTCAGGCTTTCTGGTTTAATTAACAGGAGATTAATATGTAGTCTTCTAAAGGTGTTTTCTGTCTATTTAAGATTCAGTATTGGCACGATTTTGCCAAGTTTGGCATTTCTTGAAGGTAAAACCATCTTGCTAGAAAGTTACTGGAGGCCAGAAGATATTTTAAGACTTACTTGAGGTGTTAATTAAAACACTTTAAAAAAAAAAAAATAAAAATAAAAAGTTGTATATCAGATATCGCCAAGTGAAACTTTTGTCTTCAGATCACCTGCCTGTCAGAGCTGGTTGGCTTGGACTGGTGGTAGCTGGCTTTTAATTAGCTAATTGGGATTTTTTTTCTTTCCTTAATGCGTGGGGTGCAGTATGACTATTTTCCCTTCCACATGAAAGGACGTGTATCTGTTTTTGTGAAGAACCAGGGGCAGGAACACAGGAAAACTGCCTGGTGGTCAGAAACAGCGGCGATACCCCCTGCCTGTTATTGATCCCTGACGCTATACGCCAGGCCATAAACACGTATGACACATGTCCATTTCCTCAGTGTGGTGTTTTCACCTGGACGTTTCTGGCAGCCTATGTACCGCATTCCTCTCTCTCCTACTGGTCTCGCAGTTTTCAGCCTCAGCCACTAAATCAAGGCTGGGCAGAAAGGGCCGTTGTGTATGCGGGTTTTCGCTGCAGCTCCCTAATTTGGGTGGCACTGATTTGGCTAAAGAGTCGTCTCACCTGGGTTTGAACAGCTGACCTAAAGGTTCTCCCAGAGACCTGCATACACGGCAGCCCTTTGTGGATAAGATTGGCCACCCCTGCCCTAAATGACAGGAAGCATAGCAGTAATGTAACAAAACAGACAAATATGGAGGCACAGCACCCATGGCGGGATGTGGTGACTTTATTTGGGTTTGGTTTTCCATTTTATTTTGACTGCGAGGTATATGACGACTGCCAAGCCCGTGGGTTTGGCAGACATCGGCTGGGCATCCAGGGAGCAGTGGCACGGCCAATGGACCCTGAACCGAGGGGTTTCGAGGCCGGTAACCTAGGGCTGGGCTCTGCGGTATAAACACAAACACTATCCATCTAGTATAAATGGGTTTTTGAACACGCAATACGTCAGACAGCCAGTGTTGTAAATCACTGGTAAATAGGCCACCGCCGAAGTAAATTAAGTATGTAAACAGGCTCCTGAATCGGGTGGGGCTTCAGGAAGGAGGTGGGGTTTGAGAGGCGGGGATCCTGCCAAGGAGGCGGGTCTGAGGACAGGTGGGGGGATTGGGCGTGGTCCCTGGCCACCTCCTGGTCTCTGTGGGGTTGCTGTGAGACAAGGGAATCGAGCTGCACTGACTGGGAGAAGTAATTAACTTTCCATAGCATAATTTTCTCTAGTTTGAATTTGAACTTTAATTCACTTTGTAAACTGAATTATAACTTAAGGTCCATTTTTCTCCCTTATTCCTCAGTATTAAAGGTTTCACACAAAGGTGCCTGATAACCTTTATTTAAGCTCGGCTGCTGCATTCATTGCGTCTTCAAATTGCTGACGGGTGTCTGGCGTGGCACTCGATTCGCATTCACCCCAGCAGCGCTGGAGGCGAGCGCGCGGTCCAGGTGAAGGCCGAGTGAGGCTTTGTCCCCACCACGTATCTGATGGATGGTGCTGCCCCCCCCCTCCCCCCCGCCCGTCCTCATGGCTGCAGCTACCTCACTCAGACGTGTGCAGTTTCAAGCTAATTCTGGATTGGAATTCGGTTAGTGTGCTGAGAAAGAGGAGACCGTAGGGACGGACCAAAGCGAGTCTGACAGGGCGAATAAGGAGACTTAACACTGAAGGACAAGGCTGTTAACTCGGTGTCGGGACTCCTGGGAGAGAGGGTCAAACGTTTATACAGTCCAGTTAGAGGTTTTCCACGTGAGCCGGACTCCATGGAAGGTGGAGAGTTGTGTCTTGCTGTGTTGGGGACGCAGGCGTCTCATGCAGACAGTGATGCACTCCTTCAGCCGTGTGTTTTGGCAGCGATGTTGGTCTGTTGGTGTAGGCCGCCCTGTAAAACTGTTTCCTTTTAAAACAGGCTCCTTTAAGACGACCTTGCCCCTGAGTTTTCGGCTTCCTGTTTTTACCATGCGTCTGCTATCAAGCCTTAGCTCCTGCCCCAAAAAGAGTCAGAGTCCTGTGAAATCACAGGAAATCAGGTAATCCTTGGATCCACCCGTGTGTAACCTGAGCCCTGCTCTGCTGTCTGTGAGCCGGGTGACTGTGGGAGTTAGCGAGTCTGCTTGCCTGTGCGCTCGCAAGTTTGGTGGGCCAGCTGTGGGATAACTTTCAGGCAGAAAGAAACCCGGCCTTGTTTTTCTGTCACAGTTTTGTAGTTCCACCACTGTCCATCAGTCCAAGGATAGAAATGAGAATCATCTACCTGTTGTAGAGGTGCAAAGCAGCAGTCTTGCATATCTGGACCTAAAGGTCAAAATATCAAATTTTAATATTTGCATTTTTATTAGCATAATGGCATGAACTGTATGCAGTCGCTGTAGCTCAGGTGGACCATTTTACAGATAATTTCTTACTGTAATCATACTCATAGTTTCATTTAGTCCATCTGTCATAAACGCCAAACAGTGTCTCCCCCCCCCACCCCCACCCAAGTGTACTGTCTTGGGAGATTAAGTACTGTCTGCAGATTGAGGATGTGTGTCAGCAGCTCTCTTTCGGTCATTTATCAGCTGAGCATAAAACAGCTCTGCGTGAGAGTGTAAGGCAGGCTTCTCATTGTAATTAAGCCAGAAATCTCATGAGCGCTGTTGAAAACCTTTTAAAATGTGAATGCTGTTATATTGACGTAGGGGTTAAAGATTCATAGCCCCCCAACTTGTACAGTGAAAGTCTTACTTGCGTTTTAACCTTCGGGCATTTAATCTCAGAAGTACAGAGAAGAAAAATAAAGCATTAGACATTTAGTACGGCGCTATACTGTGTGCAGCGTCCTGAGATTAGGTAAGACGGCGCTGAGTGACGGTGGCGGCCACCAGGTTATGTGACAGTATAGCAGTATTAGTACTAACGCTTAATATAAATCAGTGTCTGCTGAAGTCTTATTTGGATAAAAACTGTCCCTGAATCTTGATGTCTGGGTGTTTATGGTCTTGAATGGCTTGGTGGAAGAGAGGAGAGACCGCGACGTCCCCAGAGTCCTGTAAGACGTGATCTGCTTTTCCTGCGGTGTAAATGCCTCTCAGTCTGCGGCAGGCCTTTAAAAACGCGCTTCCTGAATGAGTGATGGAGGGGCTCGTCCTGTACGGGCGGCAGGTCGCCTCGCCCCGGCAGGAAATTCCCGGCCTGCCGTGGCATCACGTGGTTAGATGCAGAGAGCCGGAAGAGACGAGCGGGGGGTTGGTGGGTGGCTTGGCGTGGACCTGCCCAGTATTACTCCACCATGCAATCAGAAGGGGCGAGGGGGCGGGCCCTCTGTCATCACATCTACTTATATGGGCCTGTGTTTGTGTTGTATGGTAAAGTGTCTCGGTTGTCGTCTTTGGGTGAGAATAATTAAAGACCATGTGTTTACATCTCTGTACAAAATGAAATCAAACATAGTTAATTTTGGTACGTTGTTCTGTTCTTTTTGCAAGTTCCCCCTCCTTCTCCCTGCTGTTGGTTTCCTTATTTATTATTTTTTTTTACTTCTCAAAGGGAGCATCGATCCTGAGTTTGTTTTATGCCCAAAGACATCCCCGTGCCCCCTGTGTGGCATTCTACAGAGAGACATCTCATTCCAGTTGGAACAAACCAGCCTTTATGGGTTATAAACAAGGTCCCGTCTGAAACCTCCGTACGAGCCCCGTAATCGCACTGAGCTGTGCTCCTGACCGGCACCGTCAGAACTGCTCAAATGGGGCCAGTTAAAATCAGCTTTCTGCGTGCTTGCTGGGTCAGTATTTAAAGCTCTTAAAGCTTCCCCGGTGGGTTCCAGACGGGCTAAAAACGGCTTGTGCATGCAGCTGTGACCCTCGGGATGACATTTTGTCACCGTTGGCATTGCACAGTTGTTTTTTTCCCTACTAGTTCTCGGGTTTTTAAGGAGATGGTCTCCATGTGGGCCTCCTGCCATCCACATTAGTCAGCTCAGCTGTTTAAATGCAGGAGGTCCCCTCCCACCCCCTTCGGAAAGACCTGCTCTGTTTATGTTGTGACTAATCATGGTTTTGGAATTGGGGGGGGAGGGGGGGACAGAATGAGACTCTTTGCCGCCCTCCTATTAGACTCTCCAAAGCTGCACGCTGGTTGGCAGCCTCTCTGTCCAGCTTGGAGAGGGGGGGGCAGCTGGTTCGCTTGCTCCTGTGTGCTAAGAGGTCACATGGCCTGTGGGAGGCGTGGTCCTTCTCAGTCATTGGACGCAGTCGTTCGAGTGACAGTGCGTTAAACCAATGGGCCTCAGTTACTCAAGCTCGCATCTGTAAATTTGGGAATTATTCCCGCCAGGGAAATGTCACATTTTATTGCACCTCAGCTGTAGTTGATGTTAGTGGATGTGCCAGGAGAAGTTGTTTAAATAGCTGCACTTCTGATTCAGCTAAACGCCGGCAAGCTGGCTGCTCTCTGTGGGTGTGGAGATGGATTGGAAGATGGTTGGACACGGAGTGGGTGTTTCCAGCTGTGTCACCGTGTCTCAGAGTCTGTGGTGCTTTTTGTTGTGTTCCGAGGGGCTGTGTGAAGGTTGTTCACCCAGAATTACTAATGGTGTTGCCTGCAGTTCTGTGGGGGGGCTTTGCACTGCTAGATGTCAGAAGAGGGCAGGGAAACCCCTGACAAACCAGTGGGGATGGTTCCGCCATGTGAAGACCCAAGCTTTGCTTGAAGTTCCCTATGTGAAACAGAACCATAACCTGGCAGTAACTTTCCGTATATGGAACTGGAGCGTTCTTGGAATGACTTCTAGCAGGAGGTATTTTTAAGATGGCTGCTCCCCTTTCCATTCTGGTGTTCTTTATGGAAGAACATCCCTCAGCCTGTTTGTGGCTGTGGCTTTATTTACTCAAAGCCCCAGGAAGTTATACCTGTTTACTTAAATCCTTAAAACTGCCTGGAGGAAATCCCTAATCGCTTGTCATCCAGCTCCACGGGCACTTCTGCGGGTCCTCCTCTTCCTGCGGGCCCTCCTCCTGCGGGTTGTCTTCCTCCTGCGGGTCCTCGTTCTGCAGGTCCTCCTTCTGCGGGTCCTCGTTCTGCAGGTCCTCCTTCTGCGGGTCCTCATTCTGCAGGTCCTCCTTCTGCAGGTCCTCCTCCTGCGGGTCCTCTTCCTCTGTGTGTCCTCCTCCTCTGCAGCCTCCTTCTGTGAATGGTCCCCAGTGAGCTCATCGCACTGAGGCCCCGGAGCCTGACCTTCCCCTCGGGGGCCAATCCAGGGCCTCGCTAGCTGTGCAGTTCAGAGACGGTTTCTGGTGCTGCCTCGCAGCCAGGCAGGTTTGTTTGGCTTGTTAAGTTCGAGCATAGTGTCCAAATAAAGAAGCACTGCTTTTTATCTGTGATGCATAGCAGGCAAGCCCCTTTTGGCGAGGCCCTTAATTGTTAACTGGAATAAGCCGTCACACTGATCACCGCTTCATATCATTGGTAATTTAGTGGCATTTTCACAAGCTTTGAACGTAAGGTTACTGTGAATGTTACGCTAAATGTTAAATATTCCTTTTATTTCTTTATGTAACTTTCCTTTAATTTATATGACATAGGTGTGTTTTTTTCCCCCTTTTGGGGATGAGGGGATGCGTTTTGCGAAAGGGCATATGTGCACAGCGAAGGGAAAATGGAATAAATGTCAAAGCGAAGCGGCCAGTTTCAAATGACTCCTCCTCGCGCTATCAGCAGACAGTCGCCGCCGCACTGCAACGTCAAATGAAATTGTCGTTCCTCGCTGGCCCATTCAGATGTGTTTAAGGCTATTCCCCGACGTCGCCTTGCCAAGATTAATGCTGAGCCACCTCTCATTGCCAGAGACGTCCCCCTCCCGGGTTTCACACAGCGACTCCGGCCTTTTTACTGCCTGGGGTGTCCCGCTTCCGGTTTGGACGCATCTCCCTCGAGCAACATTATCCATATCCCTACATTTTTTTTAGCAGGCTCTTTGGATAAAAGTAATGTAGTTTAATTTCTTTTTTTTTTTAAATACAGAGAGTGGGGTCAGACAATCCCTGGAGCTATTGGGGGTTAGGGGCCTTGCCCAAGGGCCTAATGGTGACATCAATCTGCCAGCCATGGGATTTGACCCAACCACCTTCCAATCACAGCCGTGTCGTCCTAATCTGCTGAGCCACACACTGGCTGGGGTTCCACTCTCTTTGTTGGTCTCTCTCTCTCTCTGCCTATGTCTGTGTGTCTCTCTCTCTCTGCCTATGTCTGTGTCTCTCTCTCTCTCTGCCTATGTCTGTGTCTCTCTCTGTCTGCGTGTCTCTCTCTGCCTATGTCTGTGTCTCTCTGTCTGCATGTCTCTCTCTGCCCATGTCTGTGTCTCTCTCTCTCTCTCTGCCTATGTCTGTGTCTCTCTCTGTCTGTGTGTCTCTCTCTGCCTATGTCTGTGTCTCTCTGTCTGTGTGTCTCTCTCTGCCCATGTCTGTGTGTCTCTCTCTCTGCCTATGTCTGTGTCTCTCTCTGTCTGTGTGTCTCTCTCTGCCTATGTCTGTGTCTCTCTGTCTGCGTGTCTCTCTCTGCCCATGTCTGTGTCTCTCTCTCTCTCTGCCTATGTCTGTGTCTCTCTCACTCTCTCTCTCTGCCTATGTCTGTCTGTCTGTCTCTCTCTCTCTCTCTGCCTATGTCTGTGTCTCTCTCTGTCTGTGTGTCTCTCTCTGCCTATGTCTGTGTCTCTCTGT